>JAJKFJ010007054.1:0-16948 GCA_027382625.1 Tetmemena sp. SeJ-2015
TTAATTATTATCAAACATTTTTTAAAGTTAGAAAATTATAAAGTTATAATTTAATATAAGCATTTTTTAACTAAGACTAAAAATGGTAATTCCTTTTCTTCTGTGATAGGTTTGTTAAGCAACAAATTTTTTATAGAGCCAGTTGTATAAGTTCAACTTTGGAGTTGAGTGCTACAGCATTGACTTCTGCCAGAATCAGCAATCTCCTTACTTCGCAGCAGCTTTTGTTGACAAGACTTTGAGAGTATGGTATGCAATTGATAAGGTGAAATGATTAAAATTTAGGAACTTGGATGACTTGAAGAAGAGTAAGGCCAAGATAGACAGACCTTCGTTTTAAGCTCACAGCGATAGTACTCTGGCAGCTGTTGATGTGAAGATTAGTCCGAAAGGAGATAAGGTGGCTGTTTCGACTTTGGACTATGCAATTCAGATATACAGTTTGAATGAAGACCTAGGTTTGAAACTCTACAAGGAGATTCAAAGGGACGACATCTACGATACATGGAAGATTGAGTTCAATCCTAATGGAGAGGAAGTCATCAGTGGAGCCCTATCCTTGAAAGGATTCGATGTTCACTCGGGCGATATACTGAGAGAGTTCAACAAAGGCTCCAAATATATCCACTCTTTAGCCTATGTAAGCGAAATTAAGGCTTAAATAATTAATGGCTTTAGTCTCCAAACGGACTAAGATTTGCTTGCGGAAATAATGATGGTGCAGTTGATCTTTTCTAGTTAAGTAATCCAGATGAGAAGCACTCCTTTATGAGTAAGACACTGAAAGCTCTAATAAAATATTTCTAGATCACGGAAAGGTAGTAAGAGCTCTAAAATTCAGTCCAGATAATGAGAAATTGATTTCAGGAGGTGAAGATCTTCATATCAATATCACTGATGTCGGTTCATTGACAAGAGAAAGAACTTTGACTGGCCACTCTGACTGTATTACCTCAATCTCCATAAGCTCAGATCAGCAGAAGTAGTTTATCACTAGCTCTTTAGACAAGCAAGTAAAGCTTTGGGATCTTTCATCAGGCAAATGTGTCTAGTCCATAAACTTCAGTGCACCTGTTTGGGGCGCAAGCTACTCTCCGGCAGGTGATCAAATCGCAGTTGCCTGCCAAAATGGAGAGATCAGCATTTACGATCTCAAGCTCATCTCTCAAGGCTGAAAGCATGGATAATTAATTGTTTAACACTTAATGGAAGCAAGAATAGACTTGCAGAAGAATATTTATGATTGGGATGAATTGTGTATTATAAATTAATTATAGCGAGCATAATGGGAAAGATTGTAGACAACGAGCTTTTCGTTCAAGGCCTTGGGCAGATGTACGCTGGTACCAAGAAATGGGGAACAGTGAGACTGACCATCAAGAGATGTAATAAGCAATTAACCTTAATGATGATTGATATAGTATACGAGGAGATTCATTAGCACAAGGACACAAAAGAGCAAGAGAGGAAAGAGCACAGAAAGGGACTTAATGCACAGGCTGATCATGAATTTGACTTGATCGTCAAGGCCTCAAATCCTAAGAAGAAGATATCCACTGTCGTAAGTTATTAGCCTATTGAAGATCTGTAAACTCAATTTATAAATTAGGTCAAGCACAACGCCTCAGTCGATTTCCAAAGCAAGTTGGTCACTCTCATGCAGGCCTCTATGTTTAAGGATGCAAGAGCAGCTGCTAAAGATGCCGATAAGAAAAAGAAGGTAAAGAAAGAAGAGAGCAAGGGCCCGGTAGCAGAAAAGAAAGCTAAAGTTCCCAGAGCCGACGAGTCGAGAGCAATCAAGGGCAAGAAGAATAGAAAGGAGAGAAGAAAGGATCAGAGGAAGGATAAGCGCAGACTAATTAAACAGCAGAGGAAGGAAGAGAAATTGAGACTACAGCAGGAAACTACTTCTTCCCTTCCTAACCCAGACACTATAATGAAGGAAGAGTGATAGAGAGAGAAGATGATATAATTAATCATTTATGCATCCTTTATAATGTATTAAAATCTTTATGACTTAAAACTGTATTCTTAACATTCTATGATAATCTCAAAGCTTTCCTATAATGACTGCTTTTCTGTTTAATGTCTCGTGCAAACCATCTTTGTAGCACTCTCTTCCATATCCGCTGTCTTTAACTCCACCTCCTGGAATAGCTGGATCACTGGAGACCCCTTCATTTATAAATACATTGCCAACCTCTAGTTAAAGGGCTTGTTGTTTAGCTTTCTCGATATTTGAAGTAAAGATTGCTGCACTAAGTCCATAGATAGAATCGTTTGCAAGTTCAGTTGCTTCTTCATCAGATTCAAATGAGAAGAGTGAGAAGACAGGTCCAAAAAGCTCTTCTCTGTAGGCTGGGGAATCTTTGGAAATTTAATCAAGCACCATGGGATAGAAGAAGCTTCCATTAGCCAGCTCAGGATTTTACACTTGATAACTTTAATATATAATGATAATCTATATCCCCATAAACAACTCTAGCTCCCTTTTAAATTGACTGTCTGACTTGATCAATGAGAGTCTCTTTAGCTTTCTAGCTCACTAAAGGTCCTATATTAGTTTGCGAATCCAAAGGATCGCCAAGTCTGATGTAATTGTCTAAAGTATTTGTAAGAAGTGAGACGAAGTCTGAGTATATATCTCTATGGATTATGAATCTCTTGGAGTTATTGCAAGCCTAGCCACTGGTATGAAGTCTTGTAGCTATTGCTTTGTCTACTGCTAACTTCAGATCTGCATCACTGTGCACTATGAATGCATCTGAACCTCCAAGTTCAAATGCTCCTCTCTTCATATGCTTTCCACAGACTTCTGCAACATTTTAAAATTTCTTATACTAAAATATTGAAACTTTATTTTTCCCTCCTTGTGTGCTGCCTACGAATTTGACAGATGCAATTCTAGGGTCTGCAATCAATTTAGAAGTCTAATCATGGTCTATGAAAAGATTCTTGAAAATCTAGTATGAAGGATTTTCAGATTCAGTGCCAATCAGCTATTGGTTTCTGCTGAAGAGGTTATCTAAATTCTCTGCACTTGAAGGAACTGAATTGGCATGCTTTAGTAAAATGGGGTTTCCTGCAGCTAAAGCGGGTAAGGCTATTTTAAAAGGAAGCCAAATGGGGAAATTCCAAGGTACTATAACTTGCAATTAATACTTACTTTGATTAAATATGAATAACTAGGCAAGGACCCAATGGTTAGTTTAGCACATATGATTCTGGATATTTTGTGGGAATACTCTCAGTTTCCAAGAATTTAAGTGCATTTATTTGATAGTATGAGTAAGTTTAAATTATATAATAGACGTAGTCAAAACAAAAATTAAAATATAAGTCTTATAGAGGAAATTTCGAAATTTATCTCGCACATAATTATGGGAAGCAATTTATTTATAATTTATTATTCATCCCGACAAAATCTCTATAATCTTGAATCTTCATAGTAAATATCTTGAAGAATTATAGATCTGATCTGTAATAAAATTATGCAAAATTCTGATTAAGCTTCATTAGGATTTCACTCTAAAACTTAAAGACATCTTTGTAAATTATTCGAGAAAGAATGAAAAAGAAAAGAGTAATAAATCTGAACTTGACTGCACTATCATAAGTCGAGTATTCTTGTATCTCGAATAAATATCTTAACCAAGATTTTCTTAAATCTTACTCATAATCAATTAGAGTTGCAGTCTTCTCGACTTCTGCAATTGATTGAGTGATTGGCTTTCCTTGCTCATCAGATATATCCTGAGCTATCTTTACCTTATTTGCTAGTAGATCCTCCTTCAAAGCTGTAAAATGATTAAGTCTGGCTTTAACGCCCTCTAGCCCTTGGTTCCTCATCACTTTGTAAGCGTTGTAGGATTTCTCAATGCCTTCATACATCTGTTTATCAGTAGTCTGCATAAACTGTCTATGAACTTTCCCATTCTTAGGGTTCACACTCTTGAAGATATGCGACATTTTCTTACAAACTTTTCTCAATTAAAGTAATCAATTTAACATTTTTGTATCCATCCTTAGCTATATTCAAATTTGATAAATCAAGAGATAGTAGTCAAGAAGTAACAATAGGCATAAGTAAGTGGAAAATTAAAGAATCTATCTCAATTAAGAGGAGAGAGACTCCTATGAGTGGTTGCGAATTATAAAGATATAAAAAGCATGATGTAATAGTAGTAGTTGTTGTATTTGAGGAGACTTATAAATTTATCTTTCACAGTATAAACTAAGCCACAAGTATTTTACGCTAGCTTGAGAGGAATGAAAATTTATACCAAGACTGGAGATAAGGGCACTTCATCTCTCTACACTGGGGAGAGGAGAGACAAGAATGATAAGATTTTCGAGTGCTTAGGAGCTATTGATGAACTGAACGCTCACCTCGGCTTGGTAAGTATAAGTAACCCAGGATCGAGATTGGAAAATGCACTATCTAAAATTTTCATTTCTTAAGCATGGGTCTCAAAACTTTTTTAGGCAAGAGCATACTTCGATGACATGGCAGACTTGGACAAAAGACATCTCGAGGAGGTGGAAGACATACAAGCAAGACTCTTCGATTTGGGATCTCACGTGGCAACTCCAAGAAAGTCAGATGATATGCACGAAAAGAAGAAGAA
This sequence comes from Tetmemena sp. SeJ-2015, assembly GCA_027382625.1. Lineage (NCBI taxonomy): Eukaryota > Ciliophora > Spirotrichea > Sporadotrichida > Oxytrichidae > Tetmemena > Tetmemena sp. SeJ-2015. The sequence continues at coordinate 4,629 of JAJKFJ010007054.1, forward strand.
TTTTACCAGCTTCGATCCAGATCATGTTTCCGAACTTGAGAGACGCATCGATTATATGGACACTCAACTCCCTCCTCTCAAGAATTTCATTCTACCTAGTGGAGGTCTTGCAGCAGGATAACTTCATGTCGGTAAGTTTATAGTGCTTGGTCTCAATTGTATGTAGCAAGAACAATCTGCAGAAGAGCAGAGAGAAACCTCATCCCTCTCTACCAGGATGAAGAAATAGAACCTCACGCTTATCAATATGTCAACAGACTAAGTGACTATCTCTTTACCCTAGCAAGAGTTTGTTCCTACGTTGACAAAAAGCCAGAGATCATTTATAAGAAGGCAAGAATAAGAAAGAGATCAGATGAGGAAGAGAAAAAACAGCCTGAACAATGAGCTCATCATGAGTTCAACTTAATTTAATTACTTACCTTAAAATCTGAATCAACACGATGAGGATGTTATTCTTCAGTCGAAATTAAGGATTTTAATTTAATTAAAAGTCTTCAAGACTACATTTAATTCCTCATGAAATCATTTGAATACCCTTTTCTGATCATCCCTTTGGCGCTTATTTTCTTCTATATGCCCTGATTGATCTTTAATCATATATGTTGAAGGGAACCTGAAGATGCTGTCATGACATAAGCACAAAGCATTAAACCTAATTTGAGTCAAGTCCTTTCCATTTTAAGGAATCAACTTTATCCCTCCTTCGTAGTCTATATCTCTTATCAGTCCGTAGAAGGCTATTTCAATTGGAGGGAGCTTTCTATAAGTGAACTTAATCTCTGTCACTCTCACATCTTCAAAGCTCCTCAAACTTCTAAACTAAGCTTTATCTATAAGTATTCCAGCTACTAGCTGATGCTCAAACAGTCTCAAAGTTTCCATCTTGTTTTAGACTTAATCTAGCTGCTCTGTGATAAAGCAGAGGCTGATATCTTTGAACTAGATTATTTAAAATGGTTACGACTGTAACTAAGTAGACTCATCATGCGTTAGAGAGAAATCATCATGCTTCATTGCCTTGGAATTGAAATTCAAAGGCAGCTATGAGTCAGCTTGGATCTTATTCATAAAGATGTAGTTGTCATCTGGCTAATAAGTAGTAAAATTAAAGAATAACGAGCATATTAATAAGTAAGGGCCTTCTTGATTTTCTTACTTCTTTGCACAGCTCCTTTGACATTCATGGCTCCTTAAAATTTGTCGCTTTCAACATCTACGAAGGTTATTCCACTCTTATCAGTCTTTCTGCAATTTGAGCTGAATTCATTCCCTTTAAGGCCTACATCTCCTCTCATCATGGTTATGATATGAGATGGAAAGACTGTTTCTACTATTTTCATTTAAATGCCTGCGCCTATTCCCTCTACCCATCCAAACGTATTCACTATCAGTATCTTCTTTCTCCCTTCGGAGGGAACTATTTAATAACATTAATTTAAAATGGAAAAAATATTTTGTCATACTCAGAAATTAATTAGGAGATTGAGTTCAAGAAGTAATCTTGATTTAGGTTTGGCTGAGGGGTATTCAAATAGAAGCTTTTCAGCACTTATACATCATTGAAGTCAGTATTATAAATTTATTGTATATAATTTAGATTTTGTAAGTACAAATGATATAATAAAATATTTTATTCCATGAATATTAGTCAGAATTTACTTTTTGACAGAAGATAAGTTGGTTTGGCCAGCTAATGTGAAATTTGGCTGTCCAGGGTCTACTTCCAAAAGATAGACATCGAACTAAGTTTGCGAAAGTATTCTGTTTATAAGGCAAGTAGCAAAAGTAGATTTTCCAACATTCACCACTCCATTTACAAGCATCCTTAATTCATGATCTCTATCCCAGCTCTAAATATCTTTCATCAGTGACTAAAGCTGCTTCTTCCAAGACTTATTCATCTCAAGGAAACCTTTTCTTTTGTCAAATTTAGTGTTGAGATTTAAAACTCCAATCTCCTCATCTGCTGGGAGTAAAAACTATTTCTCCTCTTCTAGATAGTCTTTAAACTCAGTTATTGCAATGACAGCGTCTCCATTTCTAAGACCATCTATCTATACTTCGACACAAGTTCCCTCATAATCAAACTTGATTAGATTCTCCTCATCTTTACTTTCTTAATTTTCTTCATCCAGTTATTTGCTAGAGGCTGCGTTTAAGATGTTAAGAAGCATGTTCTTTCTAGGGTCTGAAATGACTTCAAGCCAGTCACTCTCACTGTAGGATTCCTTAGATGAAATAAGAGAGCCCATGATGCTGACTTGTCCCCTAAGTACAAGAATTTTTGTTGCACCTTAAAACTTAAAGCTCTACAGAAGATGTTAAGACTACTTAAGAATGAGTATACCTTTTTTAAATTGACTTTTAGTATGGAGCAGAGATGAGTCCCTATCTGAATCTTCTCTTTGAGAACTGTGTATTCTGGGTTTATCAAATAAAATAAGTTTAAAAGGTTTCTGTCTGAGAAATCAGAATCTCTTGACCTTGATCTTTTTCTTTTACCTAATGTTTCCATTTAATTATTTGTAATTTCTTTAACCTCTCTCTCTTTCTCTTTATGAAAAGTTTTCTTTAGGACGATTAAAATTTGATGAATCTCTTGCTCTAAAACTACATATTTTGTTTTAAGTTTTGAGGATGATATGAAGATGAGAGTAAGAGTGAATGAACTGAATTTAATATTTACCTTAGTTGTATAATGCCATAAAATGATGAGAAGGAGGGGATTGCTAAAGTGCAAAATGACACAAGCAATTCGAAGCAAAATAGTCAACAAGCAATGACCAAAATTAAAATCCTCTCCTACTCGGCATTAATGGGAATAGCTAGAGGAACTTAGAATAAAATTCTTAAAATTGTGGATTATTTAACTATAGGTTTTCCAATCGAACAGCCTCTCGAGGCCATAAAAACTCACTGGCAATCAAAACCAAGTCTGAGAAATGAACTTCTTGTGGCCAGGGAAATTATAGCAGACAAGGGCTATAAAGGGATGTATGCGGGCTCTACTCCTAACTTTACTTAAATTTTTAGTTAATAAGTTTGTAGATTTTACAAGGATGATAGTGAAAAACATTTACAGATACCCTCTCATGATTTACCTCCCCTCAGCTTGGAAAATCAGCAGCGACTAAATGTGGCTAGCTAAGCTATTTACAGCTTCAACTATTGCATAAAGAATATAATCGATTAAGTTAATTTAGTTGCATTTGTAGAATCATTCATTCTCTGTCCTTTCGAGAGGTTCAAAACTTTGTTCATTACGTAGAGTCAGCATAATAATCTGAGCTTTTGGGGCTACATACAGAAATTCTAGAATCAACTAGGCTCAGAGCTCTTCAAAGGAATAACCCCTCTCATGGCAAGGCAGGCTGTTGCTTGGATCAGCTTCATAGAAGCAGATTACTTGGTCAAGTAAATTCTAAGACGCACCTATGAAATACCCAAGGAAGAGAATTTATGAAAAATTTATTTCCTCTATTCTTAATTTCTTCTTAATAGAACATTCCAACCAGGTACCTAGTGCCAGGAGCATTTTTAGTTGCCTTGGTCAATACTTTTTGCGTTATGCCGCTTGATTCTGTTAAAACTTTCTTTTAAAAAGTAGACCCCTCAGCCTCCTGGATGGAAGCAACTAATGAGATATATCGAGAAGCTGGATTAAAAGGATTTTTTGTGGGTTGGCGTCTCAGATATGCTATGTATCTCCTGCATGCCGTATTTATAAAAATATGTGCGTTTCAATATAGATAAATTTACAGTGGACTTGCTGGAGAGACTTGAAAATTGGGCTTAACAAATCAAAAGTAAAGAATGAAGATAACTCTATCTATTAAGCATTTCAGCAAAGCTTCTAAATAAAAAAAATCATAATTGACTCTGTTAATTTGAAACTATAAATCACTGAAACTTATTTAGAACATTGAAAGCTTATTGTAGATAAGATAAAAAGTTCTAATTATGAAATTCATTGACAATATATATTCAATCAATCGCTGTAGAAACAATCTAATAAAAATTCTTGCCTGTTTATTATATCATTTATGTCCAGCCCCTATCTTAATAGAGATTCATAAATACTCAATAAATATTATGATAGTTTATTCTAAAAGATTAAGTAAATTTGGAGTGAATTATAAATGTAGTTTATCAATAAAAATTTATAAAATAGATTCTATGATTCTTTGAGCCTGAGGAGAGAGAGCGCGAGCATATCCATTTTCAAAAATATATCTCAAATTCAAGTCCTTGAGCTACAGTAAGCTCAAGTCTTCAAGAGCTGTAAAGCACTCGTAAGAATAGCTTTGAAGTTTTTATAATAGATTATCCTTATCTCCAATTTCGTTTTTCTTGTAGAAACTATTCTTCTAGGGATTCATAGAAAATAAGTAGTGGATGACAAGTGGATAGTCCAGTTTCTAAGGCTTTAAAGAATCGTTAACTTCAACTATAAGAGCTTGCCGGTGGTCAAGATCTGAGCAAGCCCTACAAGAGCAAACATAGTCTCCTTTAATTTTTACATCAACTACTCTTTAGTTATCAAGAACTTGAGATTAAACCTAAAATAGCTTGCTAGTATGGAGCGAGTAAGTTTTAAAACTACGAGAGTAGCACATAAATATATGCATTTCAGAGAGACGAAATCTTTTAGTGTCACTCATGCACTGATGCCTGATGAAAGCATTTGGGTTATCCTTGAAGTTTCTCTAAACCAAATTTTCCTCCAAGTACTCTCTATCAAGGTCAGAAAATCTCTTATCAAGTGTGGGCCTTGAGTAAAATACTCTTTAACCTTAGAGATTAGGTTATATCAAAAGCTTCATATCTATTAGAAATCTTTGATTGCTAGATTCATTCTATCCCAAAATATTTTCTCTTTAATTAGGAGGAATTTCATTATTTTTGCCATAAAGTTGTCTAGCCATCTGCTAATTTTACTCATACTTCATCTTAAGTTTTTCAATCATCAAAGGTAGATTTTATCTCTAGAAGAGAACTTTATCAAAGTTGCTTTGCTGATTATTCTCAACACAGTTCTACTATTCATAGTTTGGAAAATGACTAAGATTTGGACCGACAGTATTTGAAAGCTGAGAACTTTGCTGAGAGGAACTTTGATTTTGTGAAGATAATAAAATTTTTGAAATTAACTTTAGCTTGAATCAGTTCTCGGTTGTGAAACCTTCTCTTCTTCTTAGCTATCTTGATTCTAGAGCAGATTTTTAGATATAAACTGATTTCTAGGATCAAACATATCAGAACTATTTGGCAGAAACTAGCTGAATGAGAACTAAGATTGATGACTTTGTAAATTTTGATGTGAAAGATTTTAAGCTAAGAGTTTTGAATCTGGGTTAGTTTAGTCAAGCTGTTCTTGATTATGGGGAATGATTTGGCTTGGATTTTCTGACAAGGGCGTTTTTCTCTCCTCAATTAAAAGAGAGGTATCTGATTAGCTAGTCTCATAAAGCCTCGGAATGAATTTGACTCTTGCCATTTAATCAAAAGACACTCTTCTATCTTTGTTTTAATGTCCAGGAATTTTTAAGTTCGAAAACTTTTAAGTCTGCCTGGTTGAAGTCATATGAGGAATCGAGAGACTCTGTCTCCTAAATTAGCTATCTTGATGCTAGCTCAAATTCTGGTAGCTTGTCGCTAAAGATGAGTTTTGTGCTTAGCTCTGGGTGAACTCACTTATATTCTCCTCTTCATTATTCGTATTCTACATCGCAGGTTATTTGTTAAAGTTATTATAATAATAATATAATAATAATAATAATAACAACGCATGTTAGACAAACGAATGTCTTGCGTGTTATATGTTAAACTTAGGGAAGCCATAAGGCCACTCCCGTGTTAATAGATTTAATCACTCATTTTCTTCTTCTCTTCCCCTCTGGTGTTGTGAAATTGGTTTCTTAGGAGAAAATGTCTTTCTCATTCTGGGCGTGATTCTTCTTTCCACCTAGCGCTTCTAGGATTCGCTGGTTGAGCTTATCGTATTCTTTTCTCAGGTCTCCTGTGAACTTAATCTCATTCATTGCAAGGAGAATCTCACTGAGTATGTCTCTAACTATTGCGTCCGTTTGCTTAGGTCTTCCAGATGAGAGCCTGGTTTGGAATATGAGTTCCACCCAGATTCTGTCCCATTCAATATTGTCAGTACCCATTGCAGGAAGCGGTCTTTCTGTTTCATATTCAAGGGCCAGTGACTTAATTCTCTTGTCCATTATCGATTTGTAAGTTTGAGAATCATCCGAGTGTTAAAAAATTAAGGCCATGTGAGAGGCTACATTAGGTTCTTCCATAATTAGGTATTCTTTAACTCTATGGATGAAGAATGGTATTTCAAGAATGTGGGCTGAAATGTACCCCAAGATTATTTCAACATTAATCTCTTCCCAGTCTAGCTGAAGGTCATCCTCCATGTCTGCTGGAACAAGGTAATCAAGGATTTCTTTGGTGTTGATAATAACTTTTTCTCGTCGTAGGTTCCATTGTTGGTCAAGAGATGTTGAGCTAATAGCACTTTTAAGGTTTTTGTATTTGGTCAGTTTATTGTCAACCCTTAATTTATATTCTTGCTCACACATTATGATTGAGTCAATGAGCAACTGTTAGCTGATGATAATCTCTCACTTTAAGTCTGATATCATGTCAAGAACCATCTCGTAGGCTGAGGTATGTGGGTTAAACTATTCGAGAAAACTGGCCAGTTTAACTGACCAGATTTCTGTTCTGTTCTGGAGGGTACTATATAGGCGGTTCGCGTGGGGGTAGGTAGTAGGGAGAGGTGCCTTATTCAAAATTTCAGGGTCGTACTCAAATTTAAAGTCTTCTGATTTTGTATCTTTGGTTTTCTCCTATTAGATAGGAGGAATATTAGGATCCAGGATGCTTTAGAATTTTTGCCACGTGTCAGCAAATGTGGATGTTTTCCAAAGGTTGTCTTCTTCAATGCAGTAATGGACTGCAAAGTTAGTAATCATAATTAGGGCTCCTAGACTTCTCGTACCCCAGTCGAATTCAGTTTTTCCCTCTTCATAGATTAAGTCGAGGTGTGTTAGGGCATAAATCCTCTAACCAGTGATGTTTGAGATTTGGTCTTCCAGTTTTAGGTATTCTTTAGTGGAATGTTTCCATAAGGTTCTCAACCACATCTTTAGCAAATAGTATACTTGGGCCGAAAGGAAGTTGAGGCCTCCTCTCTTAACTGCCAACAAGTATTTACAAGTCTGTACCAGGTCTTGTTTCTTGTATGATAAAAGGAACTCATTATGGACCTTGTGGGTCTCAGAATCATAGGAAAGGGGGAAACTTCCTTCAATAAGTAGGTCACTCATGCACTCACCGTATTACTTATCGATTAAGATTCTAATTTAATTTTATTAAAGTTATTATCGTTATTCTAGTTCGGTTAAGGATTCTAGTCTTCTCTAAAAGCTTTTGAAGAAGTTTTGGCATTAGAGTTGAAGGCTTGCTTGAAGGGCATCTAATTATTGAATAGAGAATAAGATAGAATGATAACGTATTTATCTTCTTGAAGTGGTTGAGAGCCTTAGGTGGTGGGGGATTTTATCCCTAGCTCTGTGTGTACTCGATATCCTCCTCTTCTATTATAGAAGAGAGCTTTAAATCTTCATGAAAAAAAATTATAAGGTTGTTCATGCTCTTATAGCTATCTAGGAAGCTCAGAGAGCCTTCTTTGAGGTTAGATTTATCTCTCATCAATTAGACAAAATAAAAATTGTCATCACAAGCAAAGTTAGTCTTAGAAGATTCCTCATTCCTAATCCTCTCTTTAGAAAGATTCCTCTAGATTGGCTTACCACTGTTAGAATTTTATATTGAAAATCCTCCTTTCTATGTAATACTTAAGAGAAAGAAGTATATCTTACATTTTCAAGAGTAATTGATCTTCCATGAGCAGAAGAAGCAGCAGGGTTTGATCTTGAAGTATTTTTCTAGTGCTCAGAAGATTATCTCATAGCTTCCTAGTTGCTAAAGGTAGAAGGAAAATATTATAAAGAAGAGTTTAGACTATCCGTGAAAGGCTTGCGAACATATTTGAAAGCAGAGTTAGAAGATGGCTTTAGTCCTCGAGAATTTGAAGGTCCCATTTAAATCTAGAATGGCTCACATCCCTTCGCAAACTTGAGTTCTTTGCTCTCTTCTCTTGATCTGGCATTCAGAGATTAAGAATCCTTTCTAGGCCTTCCTCTCTTTTTTTATTGCTGGTCAGCTTAAACCGATCCTTATCTCGCGCTTTAATTTGACAAATCCTCTTCATAATCGGAAGAGGAGTCTTTGCTCTTATTTTTCTTGGAATAAGTTTTTGAGTATGATGTCCTGGAGTCGTTTTAGTCTTACTTGCTAAGCGTTTGTTTGCTTTGGTGAGAATTTTCAGGTCTTGTGCGCATATTATATCTGCTAAAACTTAATTTGAAATTTTAAATAAAGCAATAAATCCACATTTCTTCTTTAACATATACTGTATGTATGCTATATGAAGTCTACTGATTTCTTTCTGATAAGTAGGGTAAAATGACACCAACTCTTTGTTGTTAAGTGTGGGACTTATAAATTTGGCCTGAGTGAGTTGTCTGAGTGTTATGGCCTGGCTTCACTGCATGAGAGTGGTTATTCTATTGCGAAGTTGCTTAATTTGAAATTGCGGAGCTACTTGGAATGCCCATTGTGGTTAGAGTTTCCGTTGATTGTCTAGGATTAAAAGTTGGAGCAGGGGTGTTCTAGCTTGACCTTTGAAGCTTCATCTACTCGTTCTACTTTAAATAAATGGCATTCAGTTGCTACGAAGATCTGATTTAAATCTAAATTTAAGAAGAGGACTATGTTATGGGCAATGAAGAAAAACCTTTAAGACTCTGATTTTGATCCATAATTATTTCATAATGATGAAGAATGAGAGAATACAATATATAATTCTTTGGTTAACATTTGGCTATTGCTGTAGTACTTTTTTGGAGTTGGAGTTGTTAGAATTTTTGCTTTAGTTTCCATATATGCGTTGCTGCATTGTGTATTGATTCTAATGGTGTTGGAGCTAAATTATCGAATTATTGAACCCCACACTCTGCTTCGTTGTCTATTTACTCATCTACCTCTGTCCACTCTTATAGAAAACTTATTTTTATAACTAACTCTTGTTCTCGAAACTTTGGAAAAAGTTAGAGTTGGACTTTTGCATGTTGGCTTATTTGTTTACTGTATTCGACACTAGTAGAATTTCTTAGTAGCCTTTAAGAGCATACTCCCCTCCTTGCACATAATTTTAGCCCCCTGTTAGTGACTTGTCAAGATTGAAAAAAAATAAATGATCTTCAAATCCTGGATGAGTATAAATGATTGTTTATGGTGAGCTCTTTCTCGCTTTGATAGTCATTTCGAGAGTGTGAGTTAAGCAAGTTTGTGTCCTAATTTTAATCCTGACTCTCCGTCATGAGTTATTAGCCCTAGAGTTGTGTTTTGAGATTTTTGGGAGAGCCTTGATAATACTCTTAGTTAGGAAGAGTTTGTGCGTGATGGATTTCCATTCTAAGAAAAATAAAGCTAATTATAAAACTTCTTATATTATTGATCCTTGAAGAACGCTTTATTACATTTAAGTTGCTGCTGATGCATTAATCCATTCATCCTCTCGCTATCTTTGAGTGAGTAAATATCGAATAAGTTAGTGCAGTTGATGCGTAAATTAACCTTATAGCTGGTCTTAAATTAAATTATGGATATATAGATAGTTAGTTCGTAGCTGCTTCGATTTAACGGATTATTTTCTACTGACACAAAATAAAATAAGCTTTGAAGTAAGTTTAAATGCTATACTGTAATGTTGCTACTAGATTTCATAAGGCTTATATTCCTAGTTCACGCTCAGTGTAGTCTGCAAGTGTTTTACAAAAGACTGTGCCAATCATTTCGAGGAGCATCAGGTTGAAGTGGCAGCCATTATACATTCCTTTGGAGGGTCCGCAAAAACTACATTCTAAGGTGAAGCTATTAAACAGACTGAAGTCCTTCCACATCACTACTCTTGCTTTTAAAGTAAAATTCAAATGCTGTACTCTCCCTGGATTTCTGCACATCGAAGCAACAGTCATCGAAAGAGACGTTCTCGTTATTATCTGAGAACATATTTCATAAATGATAACTTAGACAATTGAAACAAAATGAAACATCTGTGGGAATACTCTCTCCTTCATTTTATCAGATTGCTTTACTTAGTTATAAAGGTCTACACTAAAAGATAAATCTTAACAATAGTTATTCCCATACATGAAAATATTCCTCTTTGTGCTGTGGCCATGGAAGTCACAGAAGAAAATTATCTCTCTGCTGTCTAGTGTTTTCCTCATCATGAGCTTGGTGTGATAGTTAACTGGAAACAGTTTGCAGCTTGGAGCAACCCACTATCGGTTCAAGTCCTATCCGCTTAAAGAGCATCTGTAATTTCCTACGATGACTCCATCAGGGTTAAGCATGGGAATTATTTTGAAGACGAATGTGTCTCGCAGGAATAAGGCTTTTGGGTCATCGCTTACTAAAAAGTCTAGTACTCCATCCATAACAATTGAGGCATTGGTTTCCCCTGGATGAACCCTAGAGGTGAGTATGATTGCCTTTCTCATAGCTATATTCTCCTAAGAAGAAGCAAAATTTGTTACTATAAGCATCTCAACATCGTTTCCGGCCAAAGACTTGCAGAGAACTGTCCTTCTGATCTTATCTCTATTATCGTAGGTGCAGATTTTCTTAATTTGGTCACACAGATCAGTGTAGGTGTAAGGGTAGCAGTGAGCAAAGTAAACTGTATCAAGGTCATGCTTAAACTCAACTTCAAAGGTAAGAGAGTAGTAACTGCCATAGTAGCCTGTTGCTGCTCCGCTTGAAACTGCTGTAGAAGCGGTTGAAGTCGATGTGTTGTTAGCATTTTAGCTTCCTCTTAAATTTAAAGACAAAGATAATCGAATATCTTTTTCTGCCGTTTTGGTAGTATGCGATGTTGAATCCATCTCTGTACCAACCAATTCCATCTTTTTCAGCTTGCTTAACAGAGTACAATAAAGGCTTCATACCCATAGAGTAAGTGGATTCTGGTTTCATCAAGTTGATAATGTTAAATCGGTATCTCACATCCTTCCTAGTATTGGACACCTTAAAATAGTACCATTGAGTGAATCCTGAAGTTCCATAATCTACAAAATTATTCACATGTAAATTCATAAATAGACTTTAAAATAATCGTTCTTCAGAATCAGGTCATACTCAAATTCACCACTATAGTCTTATGACTTAAATAAATATATCTTACACTTTGATGGCCTTTTTCAGATTCCCACTTTCAAATCGGCTCTCAAAAATCAGTGTTCTATCCTAAATAGAATCCTTGAGTTTGTAGAAAGGCTTTAACTTTTCGTAGTATCTATTTATTTTTGGGATCCCCTTTTTGTCATAAATTTTGGAGTCTGATGTTTGCGTGCTGTAAAGACCTGCTCTTTCAAGTTGGTAAGGCAAATTATTAGGGTTGAAAAAGTACTTCTTCTGATAGGGCTCGTAGATAGTGCCATCAGACTGCTCTTATGGAGCAGGCACCTCTATTGCATCTCTCTCGTCATAGTATTAGTCATTAGGGTCATCGATTTCGTAATATGGTGAGTAATCTATGCAGTCATAGATACAAGGATACATATTTGGGATCGCGTTTGCCCTCTCGGAGTCGTTTCTTATGTACTCGTCAATTAGCTTCTGAGGGACAATTTAATCACTCAAAGGCTCAAATTCCTTGTGTGTCTTAAGGAATATCCTTCTCTCTTTAGTAAAGGGATATTCGATACCAGTCCTTGGTAGATTTTCAGTTTTCTTCTTCAATTATAAATGAGCATTCAAATAATAAATACACACTAAGATCAATCTTTGGTTATGCAAATTTAAAGCTTATTACTGAGCCTGTGACGATTTACCCCCGTTCAAATTAATTGAGACAGAGTTATTGCGATTATTGATTTGATAGGCTCCACCGTTTTGCAACTTGGTGCTCTGTTTCGGCCCAGAGGAAGCAAGTGCCATTTGCTTGTGAGACTAGGTTATTTATCCATTAGCCCCAGCTCCTCCTGTCATGCTTCCATCCATAGTTTTAGAGTCCTGAGGCTAAAGTCCGAGCTTGGAATGACCGCCGAATCCCAGCCCTCCGGCTGGCTGTGTCTGAGGAATGTTCGTGCTGTTATTATGCTAAAGCGTCTGGATTAGGGTTTTAATTTCCATGTCGCGTTCTTTGAAGCTCTGATACCTAACAACTATAA
>JAJKFJ010007057.1:0-16937 GCA_027382625.1 Tetmemena sp. SeJ-2015
CTCTCAAATGATCAGAAATGGTGCCAAAACCGTGTTGCTCATATGCCTTGTATAGAGAGGTTCTGATTTGAACTGTTCTCTTTTCAGCAAGTGGTGAAATAATTTATTCTTCTAATCATGCAATTGGGATACCTTATGATTAAATTTAGTATGGTGACTCTAACCTTACTGATTTTGCCCTATGTGCGTGAGCGTAAACTAGGACAGCATCAACCACATCTTAACATCGACTGACTGGGACTGTTGTGAAATAATCTTTACTGTATATTGCTACGTTCCCATTTGGGCCCTTTGAAATACAAACAGGGTCTCTCTTTATGTTTTCGCCTGCTAATCTGCGATTAAACTGTAGCTTTTCGTATATCTTGGCGTAGGACTACTCTTGCTCTTTGCTGAATAGAATTTTCTTCTCCATTTTATACTGAATCTAGATGAATGGTTTAAATGTATGATCTTGCAATTTGAATTTCAATAATTTATTTATACAAATAATAATTCCTTCAACTTATAAAAATATTTTTATTTTTAAATTTTTAAAGCAAAAATTTAGAAATTAAAGTTCTTTAACTTTATAGAGCTCAATTAAATTTAAGAATTTAGATAATAAAATCAATAAAAAGCAAAGAAATAAAAGAGCTGAATCTAGATATAGAGATGAGTGTTTCTACTTAAAAAAATATCTCTATATTAAATTAAAGCTTTAAAAAATTTTTCCTTAGAACTAACGACCCTTTTTTTTAAAAATTCATATCTGAAAAGTTATTTGCTTCTCAAAAATAAGTGAATACTCTTGCTAAATAGGATTTATGGGAGCGTTTGCTTTAAAAACCAAATATAATAAGTAGTTATTTGCTTAAAATTGTGGCAATCCTGTTAGGGATATATTTCTCAAAGCATTCAATTGCTCTTATGGCTTTAAGGTTTGAAGTTATCCTCTATTGTTCTTTTACTTAAATTAATATAGATTTAATTTTTTGTAAAAATGCTATTATATTTAGAGACTCTCTAAAATAGAAAAATATCTCTTAAAAAATCTCATTAAAGAAGAGATTTCAGTACCGACTGTCAACTAAAAATTAGTTAATACAAGTTTTAGATTATTGTAATTTTTAGTTTCAGTATTTTTATTCATAGAAAATTTTTTTTAATATACCCCTCTCTTTCCAATATTTATTTTAATTAATAAGTTCTCTTAATAATTACTAATTTTTAAAAAATAATATTCTTAAAAATTTCAAATTAAAGTGTACTTATCAGTAATTAAGATGTGTAGAGAATAGTTTGGGACTTATACATTAATAGCTGATATTTAGAGCAATACCATTCCTTATCAATTATACTGAATCTGAAATAAAAAATTTAATGACTTCAAAGAACAAGGAAATACTAATGTTATACTTCAATTTACTCTCAAATACTTTTGGTTATATTATTTGCTTTGCAAGTTTTAGAAAGTCAATTCCTATTTGAAGGGTTTATTTTCATTTGCTTGTTTTACTTCATATTGACATCTGATTCGCAAATTTTTCTAATTCTTTCTCGCTTCCTAAATTCTCTTTGCTTCGAAGTCATCTATAATTCTTTATAGAGCTGATGATTTGGTACTCTACTTTAGTTATGAGGAGCTTTTACTTAGGAAGAAGTTCTTTTGAAAACAGCCTTAGTATTTGTTTTATTTCTAGCTTTAAATAAGTAGATCGTTTTAGATGGGGAATTCATTAAACTCTTTCCAGGGATAAGTTAAGTCTAGGGTGGAAATTGAAGGACTTGTTACAGATTTTGAGGAGACTTTTATGACACTCTTGGATTATAATTTGTGATCTTAAATTCCATCTTAGGAATATCATTATTGATGGAAAGTGACCTTCTTAAAGGTTAAACTCTCTGAGATAACTCTATTTTAGCTTATTATGGTATTTTAGGTGCCTCAGGTTCTACTAAATCAGTCTACGTGAATTTATCTGCAAATTGTAACTTAGGCTCATATCTTAAATCAAGTCAGATAAAACTTCATTTATTTATTCTTAAACTTCAACATCGTTGCGAATTTGCTCTTGTTGAACTTCACTATTGACTCTCAAATTGAAACTAATGTTAAAATTAAAGATATAAAAGTGATTAGTAATTAAATTTTATTGCTGTGGTTAATATACTTAAGGTTTGTTCATGTGAACAGAATTCTCCTTCTTTTCTTCCAAGATCTTAGCATTTAAAGATTGTTGCCTTTATTTTCGGTGAGCTTGCTGAAGGAAAAGTGAAGTGCCCTTCTCTTTGATTTAGATTTCTATAATCTCTTTTTCTATTATTGCCATTATTTGCCATTAAATTATAATCCTTTATTGAATTAATATTACTTCCTCTAATAAGAGGTCTTCTATTTATTAAAATTACTTATATATAGTAATCTTATTAGAATAATTTTACTTTTGTGCTTATATTTTAATTAAAAAATAAGTTTACTGATTAATTTTTTTTAACAAAATTAAATTCTCTAGATATTATCTTTTTTAAAATAAGATATGGATAAACTTTTTATCCATAAAACTCTTCCTTAAAGAATATTTTTAAAATGTAGTTTTATAAAGTTGCTCTCGAACTCTTCTCTTCTCTCTTATGCTCGTAAGCATTCTTTGAACATCCACTAAGTCTGTCATATTCTATAACTTGATGCATGTCATCAAGAGATCCTCTTCTTTTGATTCATCAAGAGATCCCCTTCTTTGTATTTTTGATTTTTGCCCTCTATTAGTTTCCTCTCTAGAACCCATGCTGTATATTCTCACAAAAATATATCTGGCTTCTGTTTCGTATATCTCCTTACGTCAACAGGCATTAAATATAAGTCTAAGAGAATTTTTGTAGGCGAATCAATTCGAATACTGACAGCTTCAAATTTATCAGCGAGCATGTTGATCATGGCCAAGACATCTTCGATCTTATTTGTGGGAACAATGATTAACCTATCTTTGCAGTAGATAGCCATCTTTCCATTCTTTACAAGTTTCACTGATACATAATTTCTATCAATGTACTCCCCCTCGAGCCTTCTGTTGTACATTGCCCTTTAGATTTCTTCAAAAACTTGTTAATAACAAGTTTTTGCTTCCTCTGCGATCTCCTTCTAAGACTGATCGTCCACCTATAAAGCTGGTATCAATCTTATTGCAGGTTTACAAGAGATTATTATCTCTGAATCTTCTAAATTTATTCAATTTAGAAATTATATCATTAGTAAATTATTTGCTCTAAAGCATATTTTCTAATAATTAACCAATAGATATATAAATTATCTGTTCAAATGAATAGTCAAGGGATATAAAAATTTGCAAATCTCATTTCTAAATACTTTTAAACCCAAAAAATACACCTAAGAAACTTGAAAATAGTTAGTTATCATACACCACACGGCAGTAATAAAGAAATATTGTGTTTATATAACATATATAGAGATAAATTTATTGAAATTATTCTTTTTAAACAAATTATATTTTGACTCTCTATTGTTCATTTACTGTAAGGACTGACTCACGAGAGCAGGGTGGGGCTAGTCAAGATAAAAAACGAAATAAATTAAGCGAAATGATTCAAGATATATCTACTGCAGATGCTAGGATATTGATTACAAGGATTGAGGTGGCTGTAGATGATTATTTTAATTTCTGAGCATTGAAATAGTAGAATGGGAACTCATGCCATATTAAGATAAAGCTAAAAGATATTTAGCCAACTACATCTTATGGACGCTGATACAATAATTAATGGTCTTCTCTCTGTGAAATCTAAGTGGTCTTTATGGACCCCAGATGCACCTCATGTCCCCTGTATCTATCTTTAAACGAGGAATCGAGAAGTCTTAGCTAATCTCTGTAGTCCAAAGTAGATTAGAGTATTATATCTTTTGTTTAATTTCAAGCTAATAAAATAAGATAGTTAGTTCCTATCTAAGGTAGGTGAGCTAGATAGTTGACTTGCTATTTTGACAGCCGAGTTAGTATTGCTTTGATGGTGCCTTGCTTGGCTTGGATTTCTGGGTTACATATTTTTCTATACTCTTCAATAAAATATGCTTTAATTCGAGATAACTACTTATTTTCCTTTTCTAATCAGGATCTGAATGACCTTGCAATATTAAAAATCAACATCACAGAAATCTAAATGAGAGATTTCATTGATAAAAAGCGATAATAAGAAATTTAATTTAGGAGTAATGAGCGTAAAAATCATCAGCAATAAGTCTCAACCAATTTGTGATCCAAAACTAAGGAATTGTATTACCGCTCTTCACAGGATTATAGCAGCCACAGTAATCGCCCTCTTCTTCTCTTTGAGAGTTGAGGCAAAGGTTTTTCATTTCAATTTGACAAGAGAGGAGAGAGTAAAGAGTATAAACGGTAAAAGTATAGAACAGATAAAGAAAGAGCTTTTTCAGTAGCTTTTGATAGAGATAGATGAGAACGGGTTCACGACTGATAATTATTAGAACTCAAATCAGTCCGATACAATATTCTCAACTGTATGATCACAACAAACTATCGATGGCAACCTACTCACCAAAGATCAGAACCTCGAGGAAAATGATATAGATGATTATTAATAAAACAAGGAAATGAAAAGAAGTAGAGGTGGAAGGCTGCTTGACACGATGAGAACGGAACTGTTTCCAATATTGGACAATGTTGCATTCTTAACCTCGATAGCTTTCGGTTCTCAACATTAACAAATGCAGCTGCTAGTTGATACCGGATCTAGTGTAAATATTTTCCCTTGTGTAAATAACTTTTAGTGGACATGGGTTGGACTGACTGATTATAAATTTTATCAAATTAACACTCAACATATTTTTAAAATTGTGAAAATTAAAGAAATATTTCTACCATTAAAGTCTATTACAGTTAAGCAAGTCATTGAGCCTTGAGCATACTCTGTTGATTCATTTTTTCAATACTTCTCTGCCTGCTTGCAGACCTAATTGTTTCTCTCAAAATTTACTTGTATTTGTTTATCCATTCAGTTGTAAGATTAGGTCTAAGCTTTGGCTTTGCCCTTTAAGCAGCTCTGGTATTCTGCTCCTCTAGCATCATTTCGAATTAGCGAATGTACTGATCTTCAATAGCCTCCATCTCCTCATCAAAAAAGCTTCCATCCTCTTATTCTCCTAAGCGTTCATCCTCAAATATATCATGCTCTCCACCGGCTCCTCGTCGACTCTATCTCAACTTTTCATTTTGAAGATGATGGGGTTGACTATCAAAAACTGCATCCACATCATTGATAGTTCTGATATTATTGTAGCAAGGCAACTGCTTGCTGCCAATTATGCACCCTCCTTCTCCGTCTCCATCGTCATTTGCTGCTTAAGCATTTTCGAGCTTCTTTTTCTTCTTGTTCTTATTCTTTCTCTTCTTCTTTGCAGCAGCCACCTAATCTCCTGCCTCTTAGTGATTTGCTGCTGGCTGCTAACTTTGAGGTATCAGGAAATTGTCAGTGCCTATCCTAATGTTCTTCAGGACAGATGCTGTACTCACACCTGGCTTGCTTGTCTCATGCTCGATGTATTTAATCACGTCATTTATCTAGTATTTCCAAATATCAGCTGCGTTATTTGCTGCTTAAGCTGCACTCCCAATCATCTAGCTCTTCTCCTGCTAACTCATAGTCTTAAAAGGGTTCTGCTCAAGTTAAGTAGAAGAATTTGCTTGACCTGAGCTACTTGACTGGAGAGCTAATCTTTGCTTTTCAGAAAGTAAGTTATTCTAATTCTGCTACACTTTTGCATCTAAAGAATAAAAGTTATCAAAGAAATTGAATTTAGACTTCTCTCTCTGCTCCCGATCTCCCTAAAAATACTTGGAATTCTTTGGACTCACCTTAATCCCCAATCTACGATTCATTTCCTCCTCCCTTCTCTACTCTTCCTCATCTTCAGTTAATTAACTCTCCTGCTTCTGTTCTTTAAGAAAACTCTTTCTCCCGTAATTTTCTTCCCAATCTGGTTAAAATCTAACTCTTCTGATGCCGATGACTTCATAATTTGGTCCCTCATCATCATCCTCATCTGAGGATTCCAAGAACAATTTCCCTCGCTTCTTCTCTCTGCTTCTTTACAATGCGTTTCTCTTCCTATTTTTCTTTTCAATCTTCTTAGTTTGCTTTAATACTGGTTTGGAAGGGGTGTTTGTCTATGCTTTTATTTTATCAGAGAGATCTTATTATAAACTGCGGTTATTTACAATTTCTCTCTCGAGTTGAGTTTATCCTGCTACAGTATGCTTTAATTTACACTCTTCCACATCCTCTTCTGCTTCTTATTCATCATCTTCTTAATCATTTTTGTCGTAGAGGTAGATTCATTTAATTTGAGTACCATCACCAAGCTGCCCTGTTTACTTCGCAAATTCACGGATAAAGGCAGACTTGGATTTATTGCCAGTAGCAGCTGCGGCAGCCTAACTGAGGATCTAGTTTCTCTCTTCAGCCGTGAATAGAGAAGGAGCATTTAGAAAAGCCTCAGGAAGGCCTGATGCGGTATTGAAGAGAGGGTTGGGTGCTTAAAAGAGCTAGTGAGATTGTTTCTTTCCCATGAGAAGTTTTAAAATGTTTTCTTAAGTGTACTTAGTAGGGTGAGCGAGAAGAAAGAGAGCAGAGGAGGGCGAATGAATATTTAAACTAGGAGGGAGGTGGGCACTTTGAGAGAGAGTAGAAGAATTAAATAATTTAAGGAAACTTACCTTGTTACTGATCTGCTGAAGGAGGCTTTGCGATCTATGGCTGGGATTATGCAACAGTCTTTTAGTCTGAGGGAGGTCCCACAAAGTTATTGTATTGAATGTTGTGGCCCTTAGGTGGGTTGTGTGGCAAAGCATTGGTTTCTATTCCATAATCATCAGCATCGTCTTCATCTTCTTCTGCAGCCTCATCTTCCTCTTCAATGATATCGGTCTCCTCGAGGATGTTATATTTGGTCTCCTTACCCTCATCTGAATCATCGCTGAGCCATTCCAGCTAGTCACACACCAGCTGAGATAGTACTTGGTATATTAATTTATTGGAAGATAGTCTGAGCTTATTGGTTGGATTGAAGGAGATGTAAATATATTTAATGTTACCCTGTGGATGCATAGGAACACTTTTGATACCGCTCTCAACTACTTCATGTAGCTTGAAGAAGTCTTAGTGGTAAAGGTAGCGATACCACTCCACCCATCTCTATCTTAACACCTAGACACACCCACTATTTATTTAATAAACTTGCTTAGTTTTATTCACTGAGGTTATTCTTGGCAGCTCCTGCTCCACCTACTCCTGCAGAGCTAGCACTACCCACACTCGCATGCTTTACTACTTGTCTGAACTTGCGAAGCTAATTTACTAAGTCATCTTCAAAATTCTCGATGTAGCACTGCGACTGGTATTCCTCCCTGTCTAGTTCCCCATTCAAGAAAGGGGTCTTCAAGTCTTCCACTATCTAGTCTTTGAATTGTAGGATGAGTTTGTTGATCAAAGGATCGTGGAGGATAAATAGCACGAAGAAGTTCTTAAGGATAGTGTGAAACTTCATCCCCAACACAGTGCCGTTGGAGGGCGTAATGTTGGCCTTGTGGACTGAGGTTAGTCTCTTGACTAGTTTATGCTGCTCAATGGTGAACATCCTGTTCTTTTGATACTGTGACTGCTGCTCCTAAGTAAGATTGGTGGTTTGGGGCTGGTTTTACTGCATCTCTAATTGTTGTTTGACTTGAGCAACTGCGCCCTTTAGGTAAGTGTGGTAGCTGGTAAGATTAGTCTAAATGTCTTCGAACAGCTGCCTGAACTCTCTGCACTTTTATTTGTAGGAGAGGTGGTAGTTCATGATCGTGTTGAAGAAATTTAGATAGAATACTTTGTTAGTATCGTAGGGTTTGAACATTATCACTGTACTCAAATTAATTAATATTTTTACTCTGCTGAGAAGTCTATGGACTTACACTTTGACTTTAGGTGTTCTGAGGATTAGAAGTGACCATCATCACTTGGTTTAATCGCTGGTGTAGGTATTTCAGAATCTTCTTCAAGTTGTGCACTATCTTTATACAAATTTAATGAATGCATATGTTAATAACTTGGCATAAATGTGAGTCTCAATCTGAATAACATGATCTGGAACTCCATTCTGAAACTAGAGCTGGCATGTTGGCTTTCCTCTGAAATAGCTATTATACCTCTCGCACAGTGCCTTCATTACTTAAAAATGAATAGTCACAATAAATGATCTCACTTTCCTCTGTTCCTTCTCTTCTACGTTGTTGCTCGATCTGGAAATGAAACCTTTCAATAACTGGTTCAGTTCTGAATCATGGAGAGCAAGTCCCTACATTCCAAAGTCATGC
Source organism: Tetmemena sp. SeJ-2015 (assembly GCA_027382625.1). NCBI lineage: Eukaryota > Ciliophora > Spirotrichea > Sporadotrichida > Oxytrichidae > Tetmemena > Tetmemena sp. SeJ-2015. The sequence continues at coordinate 8,367 of JAJKFJ010007057.1, forward strand.
TCTACTCTGAGATGTTTCAAGTATCTGAATCTCTCATGCATCAGTGACTTCCATAAGAATACCCCATTATTTGCCAACGCATAAGCACTGAATTTAATTATTAGTTGCATACATTAAGTTATTTATTTCTAATCCTTGATGAAAGGTGTTTAAATATACTGTCTCTGCACCTCCCATCCTTGATACTTGCCATATAATTAGTTTCTTTTCTCCACAAAACTTTGTAATACCTCTGATGGCTTTAGCTTGGTGTTAACCTTGCGCTGAGAAATCTCGAGTTAGCGGTACTCTTCCTCCCTGATTTCCAAGTCTTCAGCATTAACTTTAAACTTCTAAGGCACTTCCTGCTCCTTCAAGCTATCAAGCATGGCCTAAGTAAGTGGCAAGGAAGAGACTTGTGATGTGTAAGCCTTCAAGTACTCTTGAAAATCTGCGAGTAGTGCATTTAGATGAGTTGAGCTAAGTTAAAGAGGCTCCTACTGCCCGTTTCCAGGTAAGTTTTAAGATCCTGGCTGGCCTGCCTTGACTTTCTTCTTGGTCTTTTTATTGCCTCCCATTATTTCTAGTAATTTAATTTACAAATCCACTCCTTTGAAATTATTTAAAACGCTAATACTATCCACCGCAACCTGATACTTACTCACTTACTCATTCGTTTTTTACTACAATTTTATTATTCTGCTCATCCTAACATTTATGCTTGATAGAACAAAAATCTTCAACAGTGAGAATTGTATATAGTGAATTGAAGCTTTGAAGCAAGGTTAGTTTTAGTTAATAAGCGATAATGAGGAATTAAATTTAACTATTTAAATATTAATTGACTAATCATGAGCAGTGGTAGTTTGAACAATAAGAATAATGGTCACCACCCTCACCAACTCTCTCCATACATATATTATGTTTACTCAGATTGAGGAGCACCTAGAACTTCATGCACTCAGAGCAAGATTCTCAAGCTATTATACAGTTTAAAACTTTCGATTTTTAAGCATTGAGATAGAATGAACGCTATAACTCAAAGAACGCTGATTCTTCTGCTCTCTAAAAGATTATAATATCATTTCATATATGTAATCAAAGATTCAAGGCACGAGACAATTGCAGCAAGACATCAAAATAAGCACAGGAGATCGCTTTAACTAAAGAGAAAGAAATTACTAAGACACATATGACGACATAGAGCAGTCGCAAGAGTTTAGCTATTTGGATAACTCACAGTATATCTTTATACTTTGATTTTTCAATTTTACACAGTTTCAATAAATTCATGAAGATTTATCTACTTCCATAACAGACTATTAGAGTAACTTCCGCACAAGTAAGACACAGCGTCACCTAGACAACTAGTAAAGCTCTTAGAAGCTATCATCTGGTCGTAGCGGGTGTTATGACACCTCCCTCCAAGAGGGCAACCTGAGTCTCTACCCTTCTTTAGACTAGCTAAACTTCTATTCTACACTTGAGAGAGATGCCTACTTACAGGCTTAGAATGAGATAAAGGCTTTGAATTAGAAGATTCATGGTATGAAAGTAGATATAAAAGACATTCATAGTAGGCTAAAGCGATCGGAAACTATCAAAGACAAGTCATTGCAAGAGCTAGAGAGAATTGAACAAGAGAATCACGAATACGCGGAACAAAACAAGGAGCTTCAGTCATAAGTAAAAAAGTTTAGTATTTGTAGTATATCAGTCAAAGACTCTCAATCAAGAAGCAGAGATTAAGTTCTTGAGAGCCCTAAATTAGAAACTGAAAAGCTTCTTGAAGGATAAAGCATTTTAGTAGAACGACTTTCTATTCGGTATAGATGACTCAATAATGCAAATCCTTTATTAGAATATGTAAATGGAATCATTACTTATTCTCATCCTAGACCAAAGTTTTTCGCCTGAATCGAGCAAACTGAATCACGCAAGCACGGCTTTGTCTAAAGACTATTAGTCGGGAAGTAAACTAAGAGAAGGCGGGGGAAGTTAACAGCGCAGTCCTTAAAAAAGCAAGACTGAAATGTAATAACAGTAGTATATGGAAGATATAAAGAGAAGTCTTGAGTAAATTGCAAGTCAAAATTTATAGAGTGACGGCTCTTCCAAAGGAGAGTAAGTTTTATACATTTTTTTAAAAAAATAAGAAGTCTCTATTAAAGCCGCGCAAGAAATTGCTCTTCTTAAGTAAAAAGTTGCAATGCAGGATCAATATGCTTAGCAGTTGAAAGATTCAACCTAGTTCCAGCAAGAGACTTACCAAAAACTCAGAAATGATTATGATCATTTAAGAGAAAAGTATTCGCTACTTAAAGTCAAGAATGATCAACTCTCTTCTGAACTTTAATAAAATCATTAAACATTTTATAACTCGCTATGACGAAGAAGGAGAGAGATGCAGCAATCATTTAAACTCCTATCAATAGTGCGATGAAGCAAAGCAACTAGCAAGCGACTACTAACTATCCTCAAATAACTTTGAGGTCAAAGCGAAATCTAGGATTGGAGTAACTCAATGACGATAAATAAGAGCAAACCCAGATCGATAACTCAATTCTTATGCAGTAAATGCTATAAATGCCTCAGCAATCGCTTTTTGATGAACTGTAAGGCTATAACGCAGAAGGAAACAGCCTTCTAAATTTTAGCAATCACTAGTTTGCAAATCTAAATTCAAACTCAAAGCTAAAGCAAACTGCAGAGAAATTAGACTCCACTCAAAAAGACAAAAATGGGGCTCAAAACGCTAATACCTCTGATTTACAAATGTCAATGATCCAAGATAAATCTCTCTAATAACTCATATAGATTCATTCAGAGATAAATGATAAGGCTAACAGCGAGGCTAAAGATAAGAGAAATAAGTAACAAGTAGTAGATAATGATACTGAGAAACAAAATTCTGGGTAAGAGAAAGCGAAAGCTGAAGAAATTGAACTAGCTTAAAAGAATAATATACTCCTCAATCTTATACTTAGCAAACTGAGCGATCCAGAGAATAGAGGCATCATGAATTCTAATTAAGAGCCTCAAAAATAAGTAGAGAAGATGATGAGCATAGGTGATCAGCAAAGTAATGTGAAAAGGAATTCTGGAAAGGGAAACTCTTACTTCTAAGAGCAAGCAAAGCAAGGTTACTCAAATAATTCTCTCACAAACAATTCTGGATCCACTCCTACCAATTTAATTTTAGAGGCTTCTCACAATAATCACTCCTCTTAAAGCAGCTCTAGAAGATCTGGGCGTCTGAGCACGTCATAAGTAGCTGGAGCAAACTCATAAACTATGTCAAGTCATCTTCAGTAAGCAAATACTTTGCTAGAAAGTGGAATATTACCCTCACTAGGATAGTCAAAATCTAAGGCTCACTTGCAAGTAGATCATTTTCAGAAGTCGATGATTATGTTTGGAGGGTAAGGACCTACTGGTAAAACTGTAGATGCCTCAAGAATAATTTCCTCATCGCAACAACAAGAAGACTAGTCATTTTTTGAGGATTACTAAATGCTTATAGAGCAGACCTCTTAAAAAGGCTAGCCTCCCTATTAAAATCCTGAGTTTAATGACGATCAATACCGTAGAAATAGTGGTTATCAAGCAGTACCAACAATGAGCAATAACCTAGAACCTATCTATGAGGATTAAAACGATGATTTAAACTTTTCGCATATGACTTTAAAAAGTTTGGAGCGAGATCATCCAGTCATAGAATAGAGAGTGTATAACCAAGACTTTATTCTAGATGAGTTCAGAGATGACCTGTTTGTAAGAAAGAAGAAAATGGTTTTGAATAACCCTCGGCTTAATAACATAGATTCTAAGTCTGAGCAACCCTACAGGAAAACTTCTAACTTTGATATACTCACAGGTTTTAACTTGCTGCCAAAGAGAGATGAGGATCTAGGCAAATTGGAGTTTTACAGTACAAATGAGAAAGACCAAGAGCCTTGCTACAATCAGTAAAGGTATCTTTAAACAGATAATGGGCTAAGAGAGAATGATATCGTATCACAGATATCTATAAACTAAAACTTGTTATCAATGAATCACCCTCATTTTATAATTAAAATTATTTGTTTCTATTAAGGTATTACTCAGTCAAATTATGACTAAGGTCTTTTAATGAACAGTAACTTCAGTGGCGAGACAAAGAGATATTCTTAAGAGATAAACTAGAGGGATTAAATTCAATAGAAGAGTAGGAACGGACAAGCTAATAATATTGCAAGATGATTTCACTCATTAAACATTTTATTCTAGAAACGTTCTTCCTCCTAAAAGTGTCAATTTCACTTTATTCTTTGATAAATTTATTTAAACTTTTCTTTTATAATATAGTAAAATCGTAGCCTGCAATAAAGCAACTGTACGAATAATCAGCTTTCAATGGCATGCTGGGTGGAATCTATTCTCTTCCTTTCTAAAGGAATTTGCAGCTCTAACAGCAGCAGCAGCAGTAGCAACAATAATTATTAACTATGGATTCAGTCTCCAAATAGCCTCCATCTCGAAATGAAAAGAACCTCTTGTCAGGCTCTGTTACCACAAAAGCAGCTGAAGAGCTCAAAGGCTCTTTCAAGCAAAAATCTAGAAACTATAAATGATATAATCATCTAAAAATTTCACATTTTTATAATGATATGATTAAAAGAGTATGATAAAAGTGTCAATACAACTTTGTTGTTGAGGCAGTCCATAGTGGGAAACTATCTCCTCAACTACCACAACATGGGTCAAGGCAGCAGCTAAACTAATTTGAGAAAAGCCCCTGGCACTCCACACGGCATGGGATCTGGATTAAATTCTAATTCCACCTCCACTCTATTAAACTCAGAATATAGTCAGCACCAATTTAATAAAAACTGACTCAAAAATTATAATTTTAAGGTTTAGATATAAAAGCCAAAAGCACTTAGTTTTCTATCATATATTTTAAAGATAAAGATTCAAGCTTTCGATTATTTTTTTCAGGACTTAAATAAATAAATTTTGTGTTCAAAAAGTCTGAAAGCTTTTAAATTACTAGCGACTACAAGTACATTAAGGTAATTTTACTGGATTTATAATGATAATCTTCATCTATCTTTTTAAAGAGAAAATAAAACATTATCCTACCCCCTTAGTCAATCTATCTTTTCTTAAATTGACATTTAGTACGGAAGTGGATCAGTCTATGGCTAGGTCAGCTATGATTAGCTACACGTAGCAGATAGTCAAGATTTCGGTGCCTAATAAGTTCAATTTCTCTCTATTAATCAAAACTAAGTAGGCTTTCATTGGTTTAATAAGGCTTTGCTAGATATTTCATTAATAATAAGATTAATCTAAATTATTTCTTCGAGCTACTTTGGAAGAGAAGTTTAGTTTGAGAGCCGAGTCTGAGGATTTCTTAGACTAACATAGAATTAAAAAACACATTCTGGGATAATCTAACATAGCTGGTATCCTGGTAAAATCTATAGATAAATATAAAATAGATTTTAGGGACTTGCACCAATTGATGAGTCAGCAGGACCTCTTTTTGTGACTTATCTTTGGGAGTAAGGGATATTAGACAGATGGCAGTTTGGTATCTTGCTTTCGCCTGACACTCAATAGAAGAGTTCAATGACATTTGGAGGGATGGACGAACAAGCTTTTTCATTCTCTTATATAAAAAATTCATTTGCTTTTGACTCAAACAAACATAAAATGATAGCTCATGAGATTTCTGGAAGCTTTCACTGGCAAGTGCATGTACTTAGATTGGGAATTATCGAGCCTGGCAAAGAAAAAGAAGAAGTGACCTTCACAGAGGGTGAGGGTGAAGCATGGATGTACTCATCCGTTCCTTAGGCTCTAACTGATACTGGCACTACTTTGATGCTCCTTCCCCAAAGTAATTTGACTGCTGAGTTTTGAATGACTTTCTAATATAGAGGAGTATAACTTTATCATGAACCTCGTAAACAGGTACAAGCCACAGAGGTCTTATCAAATAACTAGCTTTTAAGATATGAGAACTTTATACTCTAATTGTGACGCAAGTGTGTTCCCTACGCTGATAGTCTAAATTGATGAATATGTTTATCGCATCCCCCCATCCACTTATGTAGAAGACTATTATGGAACTTGTTCGCCAAGAATTGGCTCCACAAATAATCACTTTTGGATATTAGGTGAGGGCTTTCTCTCCAACTACTATTAACTCTACGATATGAGGAGAAGCCAAATTGGATTTATACCGTAAGTACTCAAGTATCAACACTCTTTTATTTAAACTCCTTAATTAGGAACAAATACATGTCAGACATTGCAAAAGTGCAGGAGCTCAAAGGCCCAAAGACTTCCATTCTTGTTTTAACAGTACTCGGTTCAATCCTTGTTGCTTTTGCTCAATACTTCAACTACAAATTACTTAATAAACGCCTTCAAACTGAAGCCTATAAGTTCTAGCCGCTTTAGGAATAGCTACCTTATCAAGACAAGCAGTTTAGTTCGATCCAATAAAACGAAGACACAGAAAGCTTAATGTAGAATTTAATATAGCAGGAATAAACTGAGAGAAGCCCTTCAAGTAGGAGGAAATCAAAAGAAAGCGAAGGTATAGACCTTTGTTAAGTAAAGAAAGAGTAGCAGAATTCATATAACAGATAACCTGTTATTTAAATTGAATGAATACATTTTAACTTATTTTCTAAAGTTTATTCGACTTAAATTCATTTTATTTATTAGAAAGTCTTCGACAATAAAGAGAACCTCAAAGTCTTAACAGATAAAAGTAAGCCTGTTTTAGTCATTTAAGTGTTCATAATAATTCCTTCTCTAATTAAATTTTCAGTACGGATCGGGAGACGCAGTTTAAGGGTTGATAGCTTATGACCAAGTTTATATTGGTAACAGCTCAACTTTTGGAGCTTAGGACTTCAAGTTTATCTCAGTCGATTACAACTCAGTAAGCTTTTGAGTTTGCCTTATCCATCTAGGTCTAAGAGCATATTTAAAATGCTTTTGCGGAATTAAAATGATCGATTAAATTCAAATTTAGTCAAAAAATGAGTAGAGAGACTGCTTTCTTAGTTGCCTTAAGTTATTTGCAGTGAGTGGACTCTGAAATTAATCTACCATCTGCTCGTATTAATCGTTTGTTTTTGAAAGAATTTCTTCTGTGAGGCTTTAAGTCATTATAAAACTGAGATAGTTAGGAATTTAGAAGGAATAGCTAGCCTCATCAGTGATGAATTTCTGCATCTGAGGAGGCAGATCTTGGATGTTGACTTTTTCCTGAATCCTAAATTCCACATCAGCTCCAAAATTCCAAATCAAATCAGATAGGTCATCGAGATCTACTTGAGAAGATAGTCTAAACAGTGAGTCTTATAAAACACAATTGAGAATTACTGTAAGTCTTCAGGTTAGTAGATCATTTGCTTGTCATCTGAAGAATTTTTTGCAAATATGGGTTTATCCAAATCGTAAAAGTCTTCGATGTTAGTGTCTGCATCTATCAAGCTATCATTTTCAAACTGATTCAACTATCCTGGCATTTCTAAGAAAATATTAAAGCAAAGAGAGGACGAACCTTGATTGAACCCCTTAAATTGAAATAGGTCAGCTTAAGCAAAGTTATCTTCCTAAAGAGCTCATAAAACTTAACTGAAAATATACAGAGTCTAAGTTTTGAGATAGAATATACTCTTGATCACAGTTCATTCTAAGATTAATTAATTTATTTTACAATCCTATTATCTTAGTATTTTTATTATCTTTTTATTTTAAGAGCAGTATTAAGGCTCTGCATTTTACTAGTACTACCTAAGCACTGGGTAATTAATTAGCTTCGATGGTATTCTTGTAAGTATCTAAATATAGATTTGTGGTGCACATCAACAACATCCATGAAATTCTTTCAACTTAAAATATTTATAATAGGGACTATCGCCCATCGATGAGTCAGCAGGGCCTTTGCTTATTACCTACTTGAAAGACCAAGGCATGTTGGATTCTTTCAAGTTCAGTTTGTTTCTAAGCTAAAATACGACACTCGTAAATAGTTCCATGCTTATTGGAAACTATGAGAATAAATACATCAGGACAAAAGGAGGTGATGGAGTGGTTTAACTTGCTTCATCTAGTCAAGTTTAGGAAGACAGTCCCACTTACAAGATTATTGCTCACAGATTTTAATAAATTATAAGTATAAAATTTTCAAACAGCGTGTCAGGTAGTTTCCACTGGCAGCTGCATGTAGTGAACTTAAAAGTTAATGGGCAGGAGATGCGTCCAACAAAGCCAAACGCTCTAACAGACTCTGGCACAACTGCCACATATCTGACAGAGGGTAAGAATCCTTTTAACTTCTAAATTTGACTTTTTCAGATGAGTACATATTTTTCTACACTCAGCTCAAAGCCTCGATTGTATCCCCTATGCAATTTGCAAGAACCAATACAGGGAGCTATGTGGTGGTAAACTGTAAACAGACAGCAGGCTTCCCCTCCTTATTCGTGCAAATCGATGACTTTGTGTATGAGATACCCTCCACCTCCTACATGCAGAAATATGACAAGTACTGCTTCCCAAACATCGGCCTCACTCAAGAGA
>JAJKFJ010007064.1:0-16918 GCA_027382625.1 Tetmemena sp. SeJ-2015
ATGTAAATCATTGAAAATACAATTACCAAGAAAAATCATTTTAATCCAGCCCAGGATTTATTTGTTAATCATTAATAAATTTCATTTTAAAATTTGCTCTTTTGTAATAAACTCTTCTTTTTAATTTCAATTAGTAGAACTATTTAGCATGATATAAGAAAAGATATAGTTTAATTAAATCTCTCTATATCTATCTCTCTGAGCTTCTAAAGGACGCAACATGCTCCTTCTCTAGATTGAGCTTGGATAAAAGACAAAGGCTTCTAAGCCTTAATCTTTGCTGATTTCTTAAAGCACTTGGATAATTATTTTTCTGCTCAAATCATATTCTCTCTTTCTTATCTTATTATGGCTTTGACTCTCAATTTTATAAAATGGATGTAAAATCAGTTTTGAAGTTTCTAGATATTTTTATATAAAATATTTTTTTAATTCACATAATAAATCTCCATAATTACTTAAATTTAAACAATGGAAAAAATATTATAAATAATATACAAAATTTCTGAAAAACCTTTTCTTTTTTTCTGATAATTTATTTATTTAACTTATAAAGATTAATTTATAAAAGAAAGATAATTCAGAGTTTTATGAAAGATTAAAAAAAAATTTTATATATAAAAATAAAGCTTATTGCTTTTAATTTTATTTTTTAAAAAAAAATATGCATTTAAACAAATCTACTTAATCTATTAAAGATGTTCAATTTAAAGCATTTCTAAATAAATAAAAGGTTATATTAAATGATAGAGACTTCAATTTAATTCAAAACTTTTTTAATCAGATAAATTACATATTTGGAAAATGAAAATTAATATTAAAAGCTTCAAACTATTGAGAGAGAAAAAAATGGCTTGCTATCATTATAGATGAGAATTTAATTAATAAAAAGAATTAAATTATATATTAAATTAAAATGGAATAAATCAGTGACAGTTGAAGTGTGTTAGATTTAAATAATAATTACACCATTCGATTCAGCATGAAATTCTAAGAAATTTGTATCCTTGTAACTTTTGTGAGGGAGTACTCAGTAAAGAGTTATACGCTGCACAAGTTTTAATGAAGATGATAACGAATGCATGGGTCATATCTCACTGCTGAGAGGTGCTGTGGAGATGATTAAAGAAGAAATTCATATTAATTTTTGATTCTCTATCGAATAAGCTACAGAACAGAGGGTGAATCTGCAATTTCAACTGCCAAGAAGTTGCAACTCTATTTATTATTTTAACCAATCACCGATTTTAATTAAAATTCCTACTATATTTATACATAGTGATGAGAGCTTGTAGCTTGTTTATATCTATGGGCTTCTCCACTATTCAAAAGTTTAATCATTAAAATTAACTTACAGAATCCTCCGTTGAAGCCCTATTTCTTCAAGACATCTTCAATTTGAGATGATTGACTGCTTTAGCTCTCTGATTCACCACAGTCTATTTACATTAGATTTCTCATATATGATTCTTTATCATAGGCAGTGCAAAGTACTCAAAAATAAAAAAGATCTATATCTTCAAAATTTAAAAAGTATATACTTAGTAACGTTCTATTAAAGATTTTTCTCAAGCTCAGAGTCCTTCAAAACCTATTTCATCATCTCAATTCCATTCAGGCAAGGCATGTCTTAGTCCACGAAAACGAAATCAAATTTCTCAATTAGAGGCTTCTTTTCAGGTTATTTCATCTCTTCCAAATTGCTTCTATATTACTTATTTGGCTCTGTTTTAACTCCATGAATGTCGCTCTTTATTTTAACCAAGGGCTCTGGCTCATCTAGCAATAAATTTATGTAGCTGCTTGAACTATTTCTCCTGATCGGCTGTTATTTTATCTTCTTATTTTCCTTAAAGGTTTAGTAGGTCGTGTTGAGGACTGAATTTTCAGAATGGACAATTATTTCCTAAGCATCTTAGCTTATGCTTCTCGTAGTTGAATTATTGTTCTATCTTAGCTTTTCTAGCCCCTCGAGTCCATTTGAAGCCTAGATTAATTATTCATATCAAATTTTATTCCTCAATAGAAAATTTAAATATATTACGATAACATTTCATAAAATTCTCTTCTGAGAAAAGAAGATATTTGCAAGTTATATGTTACGTCTCGTGAGCAGGAACTCCTCTAAAAGGTTTCCATTTTGGTACTCCATGCTGTATTCTGAATAGATAGAAAATTTGTGGATTATGGTGATCCTCGAAGAGGTTTGTGGACAGTTTTAAGTTTTAAATGGTTTCTCATATTCAATAGATAAGGGCCCCTCACTCTGATTAGAGGGGCATAAAAATGATAGAGGTTAAATCAATTATAGGTACCGAGCCAGATGAAAGAGAACCGTGCTGCCTTAACTAGTTAGGGTTTAGTATCTGACCAATTTTTGCATAATGCTATTTCTTAATAAAACCTAGCGCAGAGGAGTTTTCAAGTTTGCTTTATTGTATTCGGCAATTACCATCTCTAAGTATAAATAATTAAAATAAGCTTTTTCAGCTTAGCCTTGTCCAGCAAATTGAAGAGATTTAAAGAGAGAGCTGTTGGGAAATTCAGTTAACTTAAGTCGATTTTTCTCCTTTTTACTTCCTATATACTAGGAGAAAAGGCTTGCAACTGATTTAAGTACAGCCGTGAATTAAAGTACTATTTTCTCATGGTGTCATTTGCTTTTATATTCTTAGGGTTTTTTATTCTTCTATGATTCTTAAATACATATAACATTAACTTACAGTGTCTATAATAGGAGGAGGTAACTGCAATTATTGTTAAGCCTGCTTTAGCAATAAGTCAAGAGCCATAATATTAAATGGAGAATCATCTACAATTAGGATTCTCAAAGGCTTTTAATGACTCTTTAACCTTTCTAATATCTAAATAAAAAGCACGAATTTAACCTAGGTATATTGAAATTAGAACTAAATACAGACTTCCTCTTTGTTTTCTTATTCTTATCTCTAGAATCTGAATTTTTGCCAGGTGAACCTGCCAAGCCTGTTTGCTTTTCTTTCTATTTCTTCATTGAGTCAAAAATGAAGTTATAGTCGTCACTCATATAAATGAAGTCGAGTTGAGGCCTGCCTTCAGAAATGCTGTTTGATCTTTAGTGCTCAAGATAAAAGCAACTACTCATAATTTCAAAGTAATTTTCTTTTGTAGATAAAATGGGGACTTCAAGTTTCCGCTAAATGAAAATTAGCTATTAGCCCCAAGAAGAAACCCTCTCTTGCTAACGAAAGGACCTGGTGTCTCATTTTTCAAAAAACTTTGAGCTATTGCTACCTGTTCATCTAAAATTCTTATCTTGCTAATGCTCACGTAAAAATCGAACTTTGTGCCCTCCTATTCCTTAGACATCACATCTATGCCTCCACCCATAAATTCAGTTATCTTCTTGCAAATTGTCAAACCAAGGCCAATCCCTTACTTATTCATGTGTGCACTCGATGGAAGTTTGCCAAAAACACGGAACAAATTCTCTAAGTCTTATTGGCTTATACCAATTCAGAAAATAAAGATTAACTTTTAATAAAATTTTTATCCTTATTTTGTTTAATGCCAGAATCTTAAACTGATACTCTCAGAATTCTTTCCTTCTTTTAAGACTCAGACTTTTTAAAAAGTGAGAAGCTGCCCGCATCTTTTTAAGCTCCTTAATTAATTTCCTCCTCATCTTAAGAAGACTCCAAAAATTATTCTTTTTCTTCTAATTATACAGACTCGCTCCTATTCTCATCTTCCAGCTTTATATTGACCTTCACAGTTCCATTTTTCGTGAATTTAAGGGCATTACTTATCAGGTAAAAAATATATTGATAAAATTTTACATCTGAATTAAAATAATGTCCTTTAATTCACTCGCCTAAAACTCCATTCTAGAATAATCTAAACCACAAAATAGAAAAGCAAAATTTAAAAGAGATAACCAAAAAAGATTTTTAAAAGAGCTTTTCTCATAAGTTGAGATAGAATAATGCTTAGGTTTGCTTAATTTCCTGTAAAATGTAAAGGAAAATAATTTAACTTAATAAAGAAATTTAAAATTGATAAATGAAAACAGTGGCTTATAGTATTTAATCTTAGTAAATTGCAATTTATTAAATAAGAAGCAAAATGAGAAAAATGACAGTGAAAACACCTTAGTATTGAGAAGCGAAAAATCATAGTAAATATATTATGAAAAAGAATAAGTAAGAAAACCTTTTTTCTCATTATCATTAAGTCGGGATTATCTAAAGCTTAAGCTAGTTAGATTCCCTAAATTCTTCAATTTTTATAAGATTTTTTTTCTTCTCAGAATAGTCCTCATATTATGAATGAAAGTTTCTCTTAGGCAAAGATTTTATGAATTAACACTATTTAAAAATTGTATATTTCGTCTTTTTAGTTACCTTATTAAATTATTAACTATTATATGAGAGGTAAAACTGAAAATGAAATATATTCTTATTTCATTTCAAGGAAATATATACCTGAAAACCTAAGATTATATACAATGAAATAGGCCTTTCAAGAGAAATATCTAAATAATAGCCAGTAAATGAGACATATTTTGTGTTTAAAATGATCAATATGCATTTCTATAATATAATTTTACAAATCTATATCATATTGCAGTTAGTTAATATTTAAAATTCAATTATTTTTCCATAGAATTATCTTAAGTCAATTTTATTTCATATGATGAAGATAATTAATTTATTTATCTAATAAATTTAGTGGAAAAATCTTAGATATTTTTATTGAAATTAAAAATTTTATAAGGATCATTTTATAATAAAAATTTGTTATTTTTTATTAATTTTATTCAATCAGGTTGAGCAACACTTAAATAAATTAAATAGAAACCTGCTTTATTCTCTTCTTGTCTGACCATATTTATATTTCTTTAGGTAAATCTTTTAGTTGGTCTCCAATCTATTCTCTTTCAGTTCCCGAATTGCTTTCTGCAAAGTTCATATTCTTGTCTGAAATCTTTCGCTCATCAGTTTTCCACTTCTGTTCTTGCATCTCCCTCAGTTAGTCACTCTCCAAAATGAACTTCACGTTCTTTTAAGAAGCTTGAAATTGAAGCATTTAAAATACTTCGTTTGCCAAGTCCAAAGGGCTGAACCAAGAGTTCTTCAGACTCAAACGATTAAACTGAAGCAAGCTCAAATCCATTACATCTTCTACCATATTTTGCAGAAACTTGATGCTTTCCTACTGTTATATTAATATTTGCGAACCATCTTCGTACTTAGAGTTATTTTTACTCATGTTCACTAGCGCTTAATTCGAGGCCGAGAGCGAATTCAGAGGAGTCCGAAGGTCATGCGCAATTTGAGCGAAAATTATTGTCTGCATCTTTAAGAATGAAAAATATTTATATCATCTTGTTCTTGAGGAGTATTTTTTCTCTGTGCATAACTTGCGAATTTTCTGTGAGTATTAATATTTTTTCAGCCCCCTTCTTTATCTTTACTTATTGGAGTTCTATGAAAGGATTCTATTCCCCTATAAGTTAAATTTGAACTTTCTCTTGATCTTGATTCTAAAGTATATCGAATAGCTAGCTTTCTTGCATTAAATTTAACTAATTTATAAGCTGAAATTTATCAAGTAGATCCACAAAATTGGTATATTTATATTAAAAAATGTTGCTTAAGAATTTCACCAGTGGTGTTATTATGGCTAATTTATTTGCAGCGCATTTCTCTCGTGATCTGCGCTATATCAATAGCCTTTGAGGTGTAACTGTTTCTCTGAACTCCATAGTCTTGATAATGAATTTACAATATAATTTTGCATTTTTTGATCTTCACTAGATATTTCTCCTTGGAGCCCTTTTTCATCTTTTGGTTTGCCTTTTTCAGACTCACTCTCGTAATTTGTTCTAAAGTGAGATTGAGACTTGAATATGTCATTTGCTACTTTATTTGCAAATTTCACTTTCTAAAACTCCTAGTCAAATATCACTATTCCTTGGGGCAGCCTATTTAGGATCTTTCTCAAGTTCTTTTCCATCTCTAAACTAAATTAAAACAATATTTCTAGTTTCATGAAAAGAAAAGTTTTTCAAAGAGATGGTAAGATTTTTATTTATCAACATACTAATAGAAAAAGTTTTAGGGGGGGGGGACGGAAGTGCACCTCCCCCCCTTTTTATTGTCAAAATTGCCCAAAAATCGTCCAAATAAGCCGAAATGCGGCCGAAATTCCAAAAAATTAAGAGTTTTTGGCCTTCGAAATTTCCTTGAGGGTCAAATTTTATGATTTCAATTTTTCCCAAAAATTATCTATTTTTTGTTATTAAGTCTTATTTTGATGAATATTTGCTTGTTTTTGGGACCCCATTACCTTTTAATGACTTTGTCACATTTGAACTCCTATATATTCTTCTTCAAAATAGTTGTTAGAAGTTCTGCAATTAATTTCCAAGAAGTTTAAATGCTATAGCCAAAATAGTAAATAAAGCATACTATCTTTTATAAAACAGTATCAATGAGCCCTTCTCTTTGTTAAAGCCATAGTAAAAGACCAAATACTACAATAGATGAAATTATCTTGAATTTGAACTAAACTTAACATATTCTTCTTAAGAAAGTAAATATATTCGAGGAAAGATATCTCTTAGTTGGAGAGGACATCGAATAACTGCAATATTTAAAAATACTGAAGGGTAGATATCACTTATAGCGTAAATTTGGCCTAAATTATTTTTAAACTTTTACTTTAATGGTAAATTTGACTTGAAACATATTTTAGTGAATTTTGGGAAAAATTGAAATCATAAAATTTGACCCTCAAGGATATTTCGAAGGCCAAAAACTCTTAATTTTTTTGCATTTTCGGCCGATTTCGGCCTATATGGACGATTTTGGGGCGATTTTGATCATAAAAAAGGGGGGAGGTGCACTTCCGTCCCCCCCCCCAAGTTTTAAAAAATTTCAATATATATTTATAATTTATTAAAAAACTGAAATCTCAGCATGAATTGATTTAATTTTACCCATTTTTACACTTTTAAAATTATAAATATGCTTTTGAATTTGATAATCTCTAAAAATTCGTCAAAGAAGAAATAGACCGACTGCTGTAGCTTATGTTTGTACTGTAATATTCTCCCAAAGAGCATGAATTAGACAAATAACCCAACCCAGACTCCACTTGGAACTTTGGCGAAACCAATTATGGAAATGATTCTCAAATAAGTAAAAAAGCTTATTTTTGTGATTGGTTTTTTCTCTTTTAAATAAGTAAAGACCCACATTCCCACATAAAAAAGTTATTAACTAAAATATCTTATATACACTCATTTAACATGAGTTGAAATAAGGATTTTCCAATCGATGGTTGTCATCAGGCAAAAGGTAAGATGGTACAAGACCTGTCCAGCTATTCTGTTAGAATAAATTAAGAGATTTTAAGAATGAAATAATCAACATATTGTAACAAGTTAGAAAAAAGAATGGAGTTTTGCAAAAATCACTTTAAGAATATTGCTTTTCTTATCAAATAACTTACGCGTCATAAGAAACTAAAGCATTTTGCAATTTCACTTCGCCAATGAAGCCTTCGATTCACTAATTAATGGTAAGATTAAAATAAATTGTTTATAAATATCCTAAATTGAGAACGCACTTCCAATAGTTCCAAGGGCTAGCGCTAAAATATTCGCATTAATTTAATTTTTATTAAAAATATACATACAAAAAATATAATCAAAATATTCAGCAAGGCGACGTTATTCTTAGAGTTCAGCCAGTAAAATATTTTTTAAATGAATTTTTATTTTTTATTAAAGTTTTAATTATTCGTTAAACATATTATGAGGAAAATAAGTTGAGGAATTATTTTAATAAAAGCTCATGCTTCTTATAAATTAATAAAATTCAACTCTAATTTATTTATTATGTTTTGATAACATTTTTCAAAAACTTATTTGATTTAGATCTTTTATTTTATAACTAGACGATCAATTTAAAATAAATTAGGCCTTATCTATTCTACATGCTTTAACACCTCAAAGTTAGGGAAATATTATCTTTGAGCTGTAAAGAGAGACTGCTGCCTAAGTTTAAGATGAATTTAATAGAAAAGCAATAGCAAGTTTGAAAAATAAAAAAGATTACAATGAACGTTGAAAGAAATTAAAACATTTAAAGTCCTAAAAGAAGGGAAGAAAGAGTGAAATACAATAATTGAGAATTTATGATGAACAATAAACCAACCTAATTTTAATCATAAATGAGTAAATGACTTAGGCCAAAACCATATTTAAAAAAGGGCTGAGCAATCTCTCGATCGCCGTTTCCTATATTTGGTATTAAAGTCTATGAAATTTTACTTACATCTCCGCGAAACCAGACAGCAAACCTAGCAACTTAAATAATATTTATTGTGAATAGAAAGTAATATAAATAAAGTATAAACTATCACAAAAATCAGATCTAACATAAAAAAAGTTTTAAGTAAAAAATCGCGAAGCAAACTTAATATCAATTCGAATAAAACTCTGATTTAATATTTTTTGAAATAAAGCAAGATATTCCCAAAATATCATCTTTAAAATAAGGTCTTAAAATAAAAATAGCCTACTTTTACTATTATAAACTTACTAAATGTTTTAAGATCATTTATTTTTTATTTTTTTAATTAAATACTTTAATGTTTGAAACTAAAACAAAGAATGAAATGTTTTGTATGAGTCTGGCTTGAAAGGCGAGTTCCTCCATCTTGTACTTGACTTAAATCTAGTTAAAAACGTTTTCTTAATTGATCCATTCAGGAGCCAAGTACTCTTATTTCTCCTCAAAGTCTTCATTAATCATTCTTAATAAAGTTGAGAATTAAATAAAAAACGGTAATTGAGTAAAATAAAAATGGGGACTTGCAACTTCGTGGCAGTTAAAATTGCATATTCACCTCTGATCTGCAGCTTATTCGATAACTTATTGAAGGGTAATACGAGTTTCTTCTTTAGTCATTGCCTCAGAAACTCTCAGTAGCGAGATTTGATGCGCACACTCTCATCAATTTGATAATCTTAGTCCTCAGGAAATTGTACTGCTTATGAACTTTGTTCTAAACGGTCCCACAAAAAAGTTGCAAAGATACAAAAGGATCTTAGAATTTCATGCTGAATCGAATAGTATATACAATATTCAATTTAGGCACACTCAAACAGCATCGATTTTCATTTTAAGTTAATATCATAATTAATTATCTTTTTTATTATTTTCTCATCTATAATAGAATTTAAATTTGAAACCCAAAATATTTTAGAAAGAATTTTTTATTTTTGGCTAAGAATTTATCTCGTATCCATTATTTAGCTATAGATTACTATATAATTACAAGTAGCAGGTTTTATGTTTCAGATCTGTCTCTTTTTTGAGATTTTGCAAAATATTCTTACAAAAGATTTTTTCTCTTTCTTTTCTTAATAAATATGCATAATATGGGGTTAGAACTTTAATAATTATTAACATCTTGGCATTTAATAAAGAAATCTTAAGTTACCAAACTATTCAAAAGTAAATCTCAGGAAAGAATTTACTCATTTTTATATAAAAAAATGTTTAAACTTTAAGGCTGCTGATTTCCTAGTTAAGTAAAATATAAAAATAGTTAAAGTAGGAATAAAATCTTTAAAGAAATAATTGATCAAGATTTCTTGTATTTATCCTGATCTTTATTTAAAAAAATATAAAAGTGGTTATCTTCAATATTTCAATGTTTTAATAACATATAGTTGTTCATTGATAAAATTAGAGAAAAATATCTTTCTCAATGAAAATTTATAAAACCAAAATTAAAGCACGATAAAATGGATAAGAAGGTGATTATTTAAGATAAACTATTTGAAAGGATATTATTTTTACTCCTTAAATCTAAAAATAAAGATATTAGGAGATTCCCCTTTTTCATTTCACATAAAAAAAATTTCTAAATAAAATTATCCTATTTTTATTTTTAAAAAAATGGAATATCTTTAAATTTCTGCCTAAAGACTTTAATAATTTAATGGCTGCTTATTTAAATCATTTGTTATAGACTTGATCTATCCATTTATTTAAAATGCATGTTTTGCTTTTCCTAGCTTTCGTGAGAAGTGAACCTTCTTAGTTGCCAAAATAAATAACTTACTGTATATATATAATTATACAGTTACCCTCTCATCTTAGAAAAGTTATTTTTACGCCGAGTATTCTTTGATTTCCCCATATTTTCATGCTTAACGCCTTGAACTTTTAGTGATCATAATTTTTTTAGTTTGTATAAAAGTTAAAACTCTTTTTATTATATAGGCTATAAAATAAATTATTACAAACTTTCCTATAAAAAATAATTAAATTTATAATTAATGAGTGAGATTAGATCGAAAAGGTTCTTTAACGTAATGAGCAATAATAAATAATAATTTCGGGGGGGGGCCTTTCCTCGTCATCCACTTTTTTCATGAAAAAATGAAAAATTCTTATCTAGCCTAAAATCAGCCAAAAACGACAATTCTTTAGTCTAAATTCAAATCCAAAGAGTCTAATCTACTCATATTCTTAAATTTAAAGGAATGATCTTAAAGATTTAGCAGGTAGAGAACAGAAAAATTAATCTTTAAGACGACATTGTAAAAAACTATATATATTTTTTAATATTAGAGCATATTTAAATAAAAATACATCACATAACAACAAACATAGATCAAGATGTTAATTTTTAAATTAATTAGGCTTTAATACATGCTCTAGAATATTTAGAAAATCCTAAAGCTCTTAAATATAAGTTTAGATATCTATGAATTAATTTTAAATTTATTAAGGCATTTAATTTATTTAAATTATCTTTAAATTTGTTTAAAATTTCATTTTTTTAAAATAAAAATCTTTCATTATTCTTCCAAATTCTCTAAATTTAAGAATATGAGTAGGTTAGACTCTTTGGATTTGAATTTAGACTAAAGAATTGTCGTTTTTGGCTGATTTTAGGCTAGATAATGATTTATCATTTTTTCATGAAAAAAGTGGATGACGAGGAAAGGCTCCCCCCCGAAGTTTCTTGCATCTCTGGGATAGGGATGCCACAAAATAAACGTAAACACCATCAATATTCAAAATGAGGTAAACAACTACATCACTATCAATCCAGATGGGACTTACACAAAAAAGACCATTTATCTAAATAGAGTCTTTGAACCCACTAGAGAAATCTATTAATTAAACCAATAACAAGATGGAATGGAATTATATCAAGTTTTTATTTTTAATTACAGTAACAGAGTATAAATGATCTCTCCCACACAGAAATATCTCATTAAAATCTCCACAATCTCGATAACAATACTCACATAGAAATTTTTATATACTCAAGAGCCCTCATTAGCAGACCTGCTACATTAAATTGGGAATTAGAAGATTTCACCAGACAACATTTAAAATCATATTAAGATATCTCAAGAATCAAGTCCTTACTTCAGAGCAGATGCGAAAACTTTAGCTATTTATATATTCTTGAATTTATAAAATTTTTGATAGAGTCATATTTTTATTTTTAGGATAAGAATTCAAATATTAGCTTATGTTAGCATAAGTTTTGACTTCTAATCTCCTTTATCTTTTAATTTTTAAGTATATGAACTCTTAAAGTCTCTCATAGTTATTTAGACATATTAAAAGTAACCTAGATGTGATTGGTTGCTTAAATTTTGATATTATCTTTGCATTTTCGACAATATTTTAAACAAAGAGTCCTTTGAGAGAAAGGATATCCTAAATTGGTGATCTCGATCTATCCACAGATAAAGAAGCATAAAATAAATAAAACAACGACTTGTAAGAGTTAAATGATTCAGATACTCATGGGAAATAAAAGGGAGAGGATCTAAGTTAAGTTTTGTCTAGAGTCGCAAATTTTATCCTTTTAATTTCCTTATTATTTTATAATCTAGTTGAAGAAAAAGCCATGAGCTTTACAAGCTCACCCAAAAAGTAAAAGAGAAAGCGGAAGTAGAACAAACCAAAAGTCCTAAATGAAATAAGAAAAGAAGTTAAAATTGAAAGTTCTACTAAAATATAGAATTTAAATGAAAATTCCTCTCTCAGTTCAATAGATAATTTCAACTCGCGAAGTAAAGAAGAAACAGAGAATATGAGAGATGAGTAAAGAATAGTGTTTTAAGAGCAGATTATTACTAACTCAACGATAGATAAAGACAAAGAAGACATAAAGCAATACATTCAGCATATTAAGGATGAAATACAAAATCCTCACACCAAACACTCTTCCATATTTGATCAAACTTAGGCAACTATTCAGATAAGTGATAATACATAAACTCTCTCATTTAATAGACAAAAGGAAATTTAGACAACTTCATAGCCGCTCATCGGCTAATAATCTGATTTGAAGAAAGAAGGAGAATAAACTTAACTAAGGATCCAGTAAGATGCTTTTGATGGCAAATATAGCATTCAACATTTTTTTTAGCCAAGCTTTATTTGAAAAGTTGCACAGTTTAACATCTAAACTTAATCTGAAAGATGGATTAAGCTCAAACTAAGATATCCATATCTCTGATCTAACTACCTAGAATAATAATTCTAAAGTAAAATTGCCTTTGAAAAGGCCACAAACAACTCAAAGAATAGCATCACAGATTTCCAAATAGGATTTGACGAAATTGAGTAGGGCTTAAATCGATGAGATCTAAACTGAGAACGCAATCTCAGATTATTGGGACTTCTAATTACCTCAGCAGTTTAATATTTGTTTAATTCAAGTCAGAGGGAAAGTTTCAAACTTCTGCATAAGCAAATAGCTCTTCAGTGCTGGCTTTTAAGAATAAAGAAAAAGCTTAGATCTAGTAGACACAATAAAGAAAATCCAGATTCAGATAACAAAACTCCCTAAAAAATGAAAAGGATTCGAAATAAGTTATATCAGGCAGGCTCTAATTTGCTTCAAGCAATGGACAGATAGCTCAAAGCTCTCTAAATTATGGCCCAGAAACATTATAAACTTCGAAACAATAAGACTTTTAAGCAAGCTCATTAACTCAAACTCTATCGTCAGATTCTAAGTCTAAACTCATCAAATATTATTTTAAATGGATTTGAAGTCTGTTAGGGCTGCCTCAGCTCACCCAAGATCTTATTTCTCAAAGAATCTAAATATATTGAAAAATAAAGGTTTGCTCGGACATTAAAACGAAATGATTAGAGGTTAAAACTTTTCACCTTCATTATCTTGTTAAACAAACAGACCTCACTCCTCCTCTCTAATGAAAATGAAGTTGAGTGAATAAGATAGACAAAGATGGGACTTTTACAGATAGATGATTGATATTTCCAAGAAAAATTAGACTAAGTGATTTTTATGATTATTATGGGTGGGATTAATTTGGAAAATCTTGGGTATTAAAATGATGAAATAAATTTAACCTAATTATTTGGTTTTTTTTAAGTTATTTTTTAAAACTCAAATCGTTCAGAAATATTTTGGAAGTTGCTCGTTCTTTTAATTTTGACTTTAATTTGTGAACTCCTGAGAAATTTAATTTAAACCAAATCCATAAAATAATCTGACTAATATTTGTATGAAACCATTTTAAATCTACTCGATTATAAATAATAATTTAAAGGATTGAAAAAGCGAAATGGGAAGCACTTGAGGTACGAATTGATTGAGGAGAAGTTCTAAGAAATAGAAAGATAGATTTACAACCATCCAAATGCAGTCCACCCCAAGAAGTCAAAGCAAAGAAATATTTGCTCCATCTATTCCTAAAATGCGTCCTAGACAACACAAAGGAAAATACTCTCAAGCACTCTAAGGTCAACAGTAGCACATGGGGATGTATTCTCATCCAACCTATCCACGAAAGATTCTCAACTCAATCATCAAGTAGCCTACTGATTTATTTATATAACTATCATGTTTATTTCATAATCAATAAAATGGATAATAATTTTCAATCCTATAAAGTCGTATCCTTAATTTGCAATTTCAGTTTCCTGTTAATTATTAGTGAGCGTGACAGACTAAGTTATTGGACTATTGGGAGCTTCAGTTTTAATTTCTCTCCATCTTTTGAAAGGCAAATTTAATATAAAATTATATTCTCTATATTATAATTATTTATAATATTAGAACTATCATTTATTAATTAAATAATCCATTTCAGTATTAAACAAATAAACAAACAAAAAAGACTATAAATCTACAAAATTACCATTACCATTTTATTGCAAGCTTTATTAGTGTTCATCCTATCAATTTTATTGCACTCTATATTTTAATTGATTTTATGGAATATTAAATTGTACTGCTAATAGCTTTATTCATTAAAGATAATTATGTCTAAACAAAATTTTGATATCTCCTTTTATTCAGACACTCTAAATTATTTTTGAAGATATGTATCCTACATTTAAATATGAATTTAATTTACTATAACTTCCAACTTTTTCAAATTCATTTATTTGCTTATTTTCTGCTGTCTAAACCCCATAATCTTTCTTCTCTTAATGACTTTAGTCTATGTCTTTTGTTTCGTGTTTCTGGAAAATTTTGGGAGAAATTATCAACTAGTTCCTTATCGAATTAAGCTACTAATGATATCTGAGGCTCAGATAATTTAATTTATTAGGAATTAAGGATCCCTAACGGGCATATAATACTTAATCGATTTAAAGTAATTCACAGGCGTAACCCCTTGATCAGTTCTGCCACGTCACCGCGAAAGCTTATCGTCGAAGGTCAGATAAATAAATAAGTGAACTTATCAAATATGAAAGCTCTTTCGATCAAACTATTGAGAAAAAATCTCAAGCCTCCTTCTTTACTAGGTAACTGGATTTAGTGAGAGGTTTAAAGGTTCAGCAGTTTTTACTTTGATGTCATAACTACAGTTCATACTCTGATTCGCGAACTGCAATTGCCTCTGAAGAAAAAAATTAAGCACTTTATACGACTCTGATCTTAAGCCGAATTCCTTTTGTCTTTAATTTTAGGCAAATGACTGGCAAGATTTACAGCCTTATCATTAGAAAAAGGCTGTGAGGTAAAATCTGTTTAGTTGTTATTTGGAGAATTTTTGAATGAGTTGAATTGCAATAGAGTACTGAGACCTCTGACAGTTTAGCTATCGTAACTCCTTATGATTTCTTGGTCTCTCTTTTGATTCTTGAGCTTAACTAATGGCCCGAGGACTGAGCTGTCAAGTGAACTCATTCTCAAATTTTGATGTAAATATCTCAAAATAAAAGCGCAACTTTCAATAAATGATGCTGTCGTTTTTGTTTTGCAAACATTTCCGAGTCAAGAAGTGAATGAATATTCTGAGAGTCATTTAAGGTTTACTCTAAAGTTTCATGATATAGGGCATCCTGAATTTTGTCCTTTCCTTTGGAGATTTATTCTCTTTGGAAGTTTCTCCTTTTCTCTTTTGAAACTTGCAGGCTCATGAAATATTCAAAATTTAAATTATAAAGCTCTAACTCATAATACTCCTCACTCGTTTTGAACTAATCTGGTAGCCTTTCTCTTTTAAGAAATATAAATTATATATTTATTATCACTTGCAATTGAGAGTCATTCAATGAGTCTTTGAATTCGCCTGCTTCAAAATCCTTGAGAACTTTATTATAATTAATAGCTAAATAGGAAATTATTGAAGGCCTCCTTGTTGGTATCCTCTCTTAGCCCGTAATTAATTTGCTCCTGATGCATCAAGTATTATTGCTAATCCTCAATCTCAATCTATCCTCTCCTCTAATTAGCAGATTCTACTCTAGCTGGGTCAGCTAAAAACTTATCTGCTTTAGGCTAGGTCTCAACACCACCCCAGAATTGAGGTATCTTCAAAACGATTGGGTTCAAGGTTAGGTCATCCTACACATATTCTCGGTCTGCGAAATCTTCTGGAACTTTTAAAAATCCCTCATCTTATAAGAAGTTTAAAACTTAAGATTGATCGTCAGTCTTAAAGGTTGTTTAAAAATAAGTTAAAATTGTTTGATGAGCTATTGATTGCCTAGCAAGAGTCACTTGCCTCTGAACTTCTGTTAAAGCTCTCTATCTCAACTGCCCCTTTTTATCGGCCATCAAAGGACTCCCAGAAGCCATCTCATTCTAAATTTAATACTGAAGCAATTCATCCCCCAGTTTTACGGTAGGACTTTAGTCAACACAATACAAATTATTGAAGTCCATATTGAATATATAAATCAACCATGCTAGCTCTCTTTTCTCCAAAGTCTTTGAAGGAGAGAAGATCCTTCTCATCAATCTTAGTAATGACTAAGCTTAAATGATTCTTGGAGCTTTATATATACTTCTGCTGCTTTTAATTCTGGTCAAATGTCTAGGCTGTCATTTACTCTTCTGCGATGATGTTTAACTTAGACTTAGAAGAGTCGTTTTAGTTTGAGATTGAAACGCTTGCTACACTTCTCATTTCTCCAGCCTCCTGGCTTTGCTAGTTTATCTGCTAATTAGAATCCTCTACGATTATTTCCTCTAAGATTTGTTGAGATGAATCCTGTTGGGGTTACACAGCGATTGGGACTAACTAACCCTCCTTGGGAAGAAACTGAAGGAGGTAGGCATTGCTTTTTCTTGAGGAGCGCATACTCTAGATAGGTGTCTCTTCTTTCAAAGGATGTTGCTTCCAGGGGTTGGCTTCATCCTCAGAGGGCAACTTATAATATTGCAAATGTGAACTTAATGTAGTTGTAAGTTATGATATTCTAAGAATAGCGAGTGTTGACTCCCTTCGACTTTAAATTCTTCTTTGCAAAGCTGCTCTACCCTATTGGCGTCTTAGGCAACTGCAAGTCTTCATAGTCTACCTAATTTACTGATGAATGAGATGATCCTCTTCCTTCGTCAAAGACCGAGTCTTAATCTTTATTCTCAAAATGAAGCTTGTCCTCTTGTGCTCCTT
>JAJKFJ010007084.1:0-16875 GCA_027382625.1 Tetmemena sp. SeJ-2015
TGACAATAAAAAGGAGGTAGAAATATTAAGCAATATTAAAAATTAATGTTTAACTCCAAACTTAGAAATCAGTTAAATTTATCTGAAAGAATATTTTTAATTTGTATCTAATGATTTAATGAAAATTTGATAAACATTGTGAAGATTCTTTGACAAAGCGATATTAACATTTATTCTCGCAGTTAAGTCACTTAAATTACTTTTTACTACACAGTCGGTCCTTTTAAAAATGCATAATTCCAAACTTTCAACTAAAATTTTCCATATCGCAGGTAAGCCCATGATAGAATTCACAAATTTTTATTGAGAAGTTACAATATCAGAAATTAAATACTTGTCAAGACAATAAACTGCTTAGAATTTTAGAACTTGGAAATAAGATTTGGGAATCTTAATCGTTTTGGTTATAGTAGTTATATAAATGTGAAATCCTTTGGTTATTAAAAAATAATTTAAATTTTGAGAACTACTTTCTGATAGATAGATTAACTATTTTTTTTGAAGTTCTTATTATAAATTAAGTGGCTTTAGAGTATTCTAAAGCAAAGTGGCATCCGCAGCTTTAAATTAAACAGCCATTGCAATTAGGAGGAGAGTCTTTCAAGCCTTTGAAAATAAGCTTAAAATTTAAGTGTAAGAAGAAACTTGAGGAGTCAGACCAAAATGTATTCAAGCATCAGTTTCATGGAGCACTGGAAGAAAGTATTTCTAAATGATTTGATAATTTTAATTTCTAGTTTCTTTTTTTCAATAAACTACAGAATATACATATAAAGCTATTTAAACCAACACGTTAGAATTTTATAAGGTTAAGTTTTTAAGAGTGCTTTATTTTCACTAGATCTCTGGTGAGAAATGATCATAATTTTATATTAAAGAGCAGCACATTAAAACATCGTATATTAAGAATAAAATAATATTCAATTTTTAATCAAAGAAGATTTTCTTGAATTAATTGTAAAATGGTTAAACTTTTGAATTAAAATTCGAAACAGATAACAGAATTCTAACAAAAAGAATAGATGAATAAATCAATTAGAATAAAAAAAAGATATCAAAATGAATGCGGAATCTATCTTATAAGAAGGGGTTTAACCAGAGGATCAAAGATAGGAAAGTATTCTTATGAATGAAGACTCTAATCTACCAATACAATAAAGCAACATCCTAAGTTTTAATACTGCTTTTAATTAACCTCAAGAGTAGGCACTCACTCTAAATCTTGAAAGACCTCAAACATAAGCACTTGATAGTATCCTTCAGTCCCACGACTATTTTTCTTTCCCAAATTAGTCAAGTAATTTAAAGGGAGACAACCAGATTTCTTAGCAACTCTATATTTAAGATGATGCAAAAGCCTAAAAGGATATATCAGGGGGAGTAGACTTCCAAAAATAAAGATCCTCAATTTGGAAAAGAGCCATGAGCAGATTCTTCAAGAATCAACATGATTCTTCGAACTTCACTCCAGGAGAAGAAACTATTGGAAGGTCAGATACTTTCATTTTCAATTCTTTACTTTTAATTTATTATACTCTGGATGTGTATCTGTCAGAAGTTTATCTTGGAAATCAAAAGATAACTGCAGATTTAATTGGCATGCCTTAAACAAATAGACTCATTATAATTATCTTATTTATGTTTTCTAGAGCAACACTAAATTAAAATAAGACTAACTCAAAGATAACGTAGTTTAAATCAAATGCAGATTCCCTAAATGACTCACTCATTGAAGAGAATGTGAAGGTGTGCAAGAAATAATTCAAAGTGAATATGGTTTTGCACGGACTTACCATTTCAATCATTATTTTTGCAGTGGTTATGTTCCCATGGATTAAATTCGACCTTGAATAAAATATTTGAAATTATAATTGACCTTGATGTCATACAATAATAAGGTCAAGGTGCAGATAACAACTAAACAGAGGAATTATCTATCCACGTAATCACTTACCATGGTATCGATAATAGAAATCATATGATAACTAGCATGGAAAGAATTGAGTGCACCCTCTATACTGATGATAGGGAATTATGGAATCCGGAAGAAGTGTGTGATAGTCTCCCACTATACAAACTATAAAGTTTTATTTATTATTTTACATGGCCTCAGGAATTATTGTAAGCATTAATTCTCTGGAATAACATTGCGTTAAGTTAATTGGCCTTGACTTAATCGGATGTGTGATGAGTGGACTTGGCTTTTACAACTCGTACATTTCACTAGGCTAGAATAAACTACCGAATAGTGTAAGAATTGGCTTTTTATAGGAGAGCTTTCTTTTGATTGACTAACTTTTAGGTGACCTGGAGATTTTCAAGTATGTTCTATCTGTTGGGACTAGCTATATGGATGTTGATAATTGGGGCTTTTGGTATGCTGAGCAATTTATCAACCGGTCCTTTGCTTTAATTTATCGCTGTGCTTATTAGCATAGGAGCAAGAGTACAAATGCTCATTTATAGGAGGCAATTCAAAAAGACATAACTCGCAAAAAAATAAAGTAATTCTTTATTCATTTCTTAACTTTTATTTCCTGTTTTGTTTACTTTTACTGAATGAGCAAGAGATCTATCCATATTGACTATATCATTAGTTATTTGTGTACAATTTATTTCCATTTAAAATTCCAATAAGAAATATAATAAAGAGTTATCATTCTTTGAGGAGTTTATGAATTATTCTCTATTGATATTTTAATTAAAAAAATTTTTAATTGCAAACTTTTTGACGTTTCGATTAATTCTATGAAGGAGCATTAATTTAGAAACATTCTTATCACAAATAAAATGCAATTATCTATATTCGATAGAAAAATATATTTAGCATTTTTTAAAAAAGAAAATTATAATTGGCTATTATTTAGTGATGGTTTTTTTTATCAATAAGGCGCTTTTTATTATTAAATGATTTCAAAAATTAGATTTTTTGCTTAATTTAATTAAATTGGAGGGGGGGCCCTTCCTCGTCATCCACTTTTTAATGAAAATATGAAAAATCACGATCTAACCTAAAATCAGCCAAAAACACCAAATTTTTAGTCAAAATTCAAATTCAAAAAGCCTATCCTACTCATATTCTATATTTTAGATAAATTATAAAAAATTTACAACATCGGGAATGAAAATTTTATCTTGAAGGCTGATTTATAGAGAATAACTTTTATTTTTTTGAAAAAAGATTATTACAAATTTTTTATTGATAAACAAACAAAGTTTTTCATGCTTAAAGTCATTTATAGAAATAAATTTCTTACTAATAAGCTTTAAGTAATTTAAAGTAAATATCTAGTTTATTAATTATAAATCTTTGAAAGATAGATAAAATAAAAAAGACATCTTTATTTATCATGTTTTTATAGAAAAAATGGTTGCAATAAATATATATAGATTTAGTTATAAATTTTAGATAAACAATATTTTAATAGGAGCTTCAAGTAAGAAGGAAATTCTATAGCTCTTAAATAAAACATAAATGATCTATGATTTAATTGTTTTTAATTAGAAATCTTATACTCATAAAGGTATTGAATTTATTTCAATAAGATGATCTTTCATTCTCAATTTAATTTTTATCGAAATCTGATTTCCTTCAAGGCTCTCCCAAATACTCTAAAATAAAGAATATGATTCGGATAGCCTCTTTGAATTTGAATTTTGACTAAAAATTTGTTGTTTTTGGCAGATTTTAGGCTAGATCGTGATTTTTCATATTTTCATGAAAAAAAGTGGATGACGAGGAAAGGCCCCCCCCCAAATTGGATATAAATATTTTGGCAGATAATGTTCAAATTTGCTTTTTTTTATCAAAATTAAATAACATTATTTTTTATCACAGTTATCGATATCTAATCTATAAGAGATATGAGAGTTCAAATTTTCCGAATCAAATTAAAAAATAAATTAAGAACTTCATTTATTTTTGCTAAATCAACATTAATTTACATTTCATAAATGTAAATGAAACTTCATAAAATAAATTCAATTTTATCATTAATTTAGAATATTAAAATATTTTTTGTGTGGCAAAAAGTTGTCAAATACCAATACAAAGAAGTAAAGATTGAAGGTAGTTACAATAGAGAAGCATAATTAGATATAAAGGAGATGAATAATTTAATGCTTATGTTAAAATGTTAAATGATTAACTGTTATAGTTACCACTTTTTACAGGAAAATAAATTAATTTTCTATATAATTCGTATCTCACTTCTAAATTATCATTTAAGTTCAAGAGAGATTTTCTTATAATTAATTCTTCTTAAAGATAAATAAATGTTTTTAAAGAATAGGATTTCCTAATTTTAATACAAATATTTTTTTTTATATATTTAGCCACAATCTATCTTCATTATCTTTTTTTAATCTCTTTTCAATATCTTTCCTCCACCATTCCAATTATTCATTAGTAACTATTTTCTAGCTTTTGAAATCTACTATTGATGAGGTCTTGTGCTTCTGCTTCCAATATCTTTAAGTCTTCTGCTAATTTTTTACCAAAATCAACTATTATACCTCTTTTAATAAGTTGTAAATCTACTCCTTTATACTTTAAGCTGTTTGTTTTGAACAATTCAAAAGCATTATCTGTCAATCGCTCTATTATTTAGTCTTCAATGGCTGGATTCCTCTGCTATTATTTCTGAGCACTTTCATTTACTTGCTGAGTAAAATTCTAGTCCAAGATTTGACTGTCTTAAACAGTACTAGATTATTTAGTTTCCTCAGTTGATGGCTTAGTCGAAAAAAATATTTATAATTCTAAAGAACTATCAGTATTCACAGTAGTTGGAGCAGGATTAGATCCTTCAGGCTAAGAAGCAGCTTTTCTTGTTTATCTAATTCTCAGCCTGATTAATTTGTACACAGGGTATATGCAATCTCTGAGTACTTTCTGGGATATTTTGAGCTTATACATGATCAAAAGGTCCCTCAGTTTTTATTTTTCCTTTTCTGTAATTACTCCTTACTCTTGTGTGGTTGGTTTATTTCCAAGTTTAGATTCTTCTTCACTACGAGCTTTATCTAAGGTACTAAAAATATCTTCATCATACTTTAGCAATTTCCCTAAAATTCTATGGAGTTCTTTTATTGCTTGCTTCACAGCTAATACTTCGTTTTCATCAACCTATTAATGTTATTTCATATAAAAGTCTCTTAAGAAGTAAATCCTTGATGTATTAGAACTAGATTTCAATTGATTTATTCAAGTTTAAAGTAGATTATTCATGTCAGACTGTTTGTTTTTCTAGTTTTCTTTAGACATTTAAACCCTTTAAATAATTTAAAATTACATATAAATAAATAGGTTATTAAGAATAAATATACAATAATAAATAAGCCAAGTAAATCTACATACTTTTTTAGTATATTCATAAAAAATTTAGCTTATAATTCTGTTAATTGGGTTTTTATTGATTTCAATTTATCAGACACCTCTCTCTAAGTTAATCTTGTTTGCTATGGCTGTGTTTGAAAAGATAGTTCTTTTGAGCCTCCTCTACCCTCACTTTTAAACCTTTGCTATTGTATCTTATCTAGAGGAGCGCTTTAAATTCCCTGGTCATTGAATGCATTGAACTGATTGCTTTATGTACTTGAGTTAGGCCCACTTTGGGTGCTTGTTGATCTATCTATAAAGCCTGTCGCTCTATAGTGTTGTTATCTTCCTCTTGAAGGGTTATTGGGCGCTTGAATTTAAGGGTGTATATTGCCACTTTGAGCGTCTTAAATTGCGGCTTAGTTGACATTGGTAGAATTTGAAGGTCCTGAAATAACAATGTTTGTGGAATTCCCTATATTTTTTACATTCTGGGCACCTGGCTGGTTGATGTTTTATGAGTTATCGTTTATGAAAATATTAATATTTTCAATTTTCTATGAATTTTAAAATATGAAATCCAATATTTTAAAAATATCGCTGTTGTCAGGATTATTTCTCTAACCCTGACTGCTTTAAGAATCCATTTACTTATATATTTCTAGAATATAATTTGATCTATCTATATTTGGATCAGATATCAAAAATTAACAAAATAGTTATAGTTTGAATGCAAATATTTCGAACTATTAAAATTTAATTTTAAGCAAAGAAATTCAAAGTTATTTGAATTTGAAAATAAAAAAGAAGAAGAAGAATTATTAAGCAATATTAAAAAATAATGTTTAATTGCAAACTTAAAAAACCATTTAATTTATCTTCGTCAAATTTTTTTAAAAAATGAAAATCGGATAAATATTGTAAATCTTAATATGAAGTGATTTAAAAATCTAATTTTTATAAATTATAGTTTTAATTGTAATTTACTAGTGAAGAATCTTGTATTACTATCTACTTCAGAGAATATTTCAAAATATATAAACCCAAAATTTCCTCTAAGATGAAATCTACTACTCTAGCAGGTAAGTCCACATTACAATTCTCAAATTTAATCGAAAGAAGCTGCAAATATCATATTTTAATCATTATGAAAAAGAGCATAAATTGAAATAATATGGAAAAAAAGAATTTTAAAAGCTATATTTTTGAAAATATATTCATGATAAAGGTTCACAGAAAATTAATTTATAATTTTATTTAAAAAAATGAATTAAATTATTAAATTGATTGCAAATAAAATAAAATTATATTTTCTTAGAATCTTGAAAGTGATAGCTTTACACAAAAAGCATTGTAAAAAAGTGTTTTATCTCTTAAAATCATATATAAAGTATTCATTATATTTAAACAAAATATCTTTATATCTATTTATGTAAATACTCTCATTCATAAATGATTTCTTGACTTATTATAAAATTATTTACCATTTATTTGCTTTTAAGAATTGGAGGTAGTTTCATGCTTTAACTCAATTAAATTGTAAGAACTGCCATATTAGTAAAGACTTTATCCTAAATATTAAATTACATTTTTAGAGTAGAACTTAAATAAATATAAGGAACATATTACAAATTTGAATGAGTGATTTGAGATTTAAATTTTTAAAACAATTGTTCATTAGGATTTTCATTTTATCTTGTGCTAACTTTAAAATTTTAAGACATATTTCCTCTCCATATGCAATAGAAAAGTAGTTGTAAATTAGATATATATATTAAAAACTTCAGAATGCTAAATTTTAATAAGTTTAATAACTTTGTATTTTACAGTCTTAATAATTGTAAGCAATATAACTTAAAAACTATTTATTTTTCTATTGAGGATAGCAGATGAATTATAATTTGCATTTAAAAAATATTTTAGTAGAAATATTACCGAAACGAAGATTGAATTGAGAACAGAAATAAATTAACAAAATTCAATTTTATATTTAATATTTATACTGAAAATTACAAAACCTTTATTCTACGCAGGTCTATATAAATATATTTTGCTCTTCAATGAATTTATATATTATTTAATAATATTTAATTGAAAACTTTCAATCAAAATATTCTCGATAAGCAAGCGTTTAAAGCATGTCTTTCTATATTATGCACAAAAGATTATTGCACTTTATTTTAGGATCAACTAAACAATAGCCCAAATTTGGTCATTTAAATAAATAAATAATTTAATTTGGAAGGAAGAATTATGATTTTTAATTTAAAATTATTGATTCTCAAAAAAGGGCATCTCAAGTTATTTTTGGGATTGCCAATTGTATTTTAGCTAATATTGTACGAGCTTTACCATAATGTATAATATTTATATGCAATTTATATGAAGTATTAATAGTTATGAAGGATAATGGTACTTATTGATTATAAAATATACTTCATTCTCAAGTTATTTTTTTAATTCTTGCAAATATCTTAGTAATTTTATTATAGGAAAATTCATATTCTTAAGTTTAATAAGATCAAATTAAAAAAACTTGAGAAAATATAGTGGATATGTGCATAATTTTATTTCCACATCAAAATATTAAATGATTCTCAATATGGAAATTTCCTTAACTAAAATTTTTTTTTTACAAAAAATATATTCTTTAGAAAAGCATTATTTTTTAATTCAGTTTTAAAGATGAAATAATTAAGTAAGCTTAAAATTAACAATCATAACTTTAATTCTCTGAATAAAATCAAATAAAAATTTATTTTTGTTGGTAATTAATTCAAAAATGTGAGTATTCAACATACAAAAAGATATTGTTTGTCTTTAATTTTCTCTTATTTAGACCAGATTTTATCTTAAATTAAAAAATTATCTTTAAAATATAATCTTCTCGTATATTTAAATTTTGTAATTTGAAAATTTCTCTAGCAAAAATTATTTTTTCATGTTTAAATTTTAATACCGCAATTAAATTAAAAAATGGTAAACATTGATTTAAAATATTCATAGCTTAGAGTGAAATCAACTCATAAATTTGAACTTAATAATTAATTAAATTACCTCACTTAACTACTTACAAGTACAACTCACAATCAACACTAATGAACGACGAATCAGGACAGTCCCAAGACCAGAGAGGCCAGCCAAGTCAATCTGATGAAGCTAACTTTAGATACATTTTAGATATCTTAAAACAAAATTGTGTTATTCATAACTTCTATTTATCTTTTAACGACAACTCACTTACCAATTCCATGAACCCAACAAACATTTTGAGTGGAATTGTTTCAGGAAACCCTAACATGACTGCAAATCCTAACTTTCTACCAAATCAACAGTCTGACGCTAGCAGAAATGAAGCCGCCTATTCGATCTTTGGACGAACCTAACAGCAGCAGCATCAGTAGTTAAATGAGTTAGCAGCTTTTGTTTAAAGAGGAAGAGCTCGAACTCTTGGCGAAAGTGATGACTAAGAGAGTTAGAACCAAAGGGCCCCGCACTTAAACATTTCGAATTCAAGAGCAAGAGGATAGGCTTGTGTGAGAGATCAAGAGGAAAACAAGAAATCTTTGCCGAGGAATGAAACTCAGAACTCTTCTGCTACTATCTCTAGAAGGCGCAATCTCTAGGAGGCTAATCAAGCATCCTAACTTGCTCAGACTGATGATTAGCAGCAAGCAGCTACTAACTTCAAAACTTATTAATTAGACAAATTAATTTAATAAAATGAGCGAAGTTAATAGGAGTGCTGCTATGGTCGAAGCTGCTCTAGAGATGAGTAAAGAATCTAACCTGAGTTTGGATTCTAAAGGCAAGAATCTTTAGATACAAGGAAAAATTTAAATCCAAATAAAAATTATCTTTCTGATAGAGCTATCCCTGCCTAAAGATCTGAAGATTTGAAATCTCCAGCTCCTACGGAACAGCAGATGTCTTTTTTTAGAAGTAAGCTGAGGCTAATCATTGAAACTGGGCTAGATCTTAAGTTTTCAGAAGAGGGGATTTGTAGATCTCTCTAAGGCTTCTATGAAAAAGAATATCTTGCAGACTCTGATCTTGAATTGCGCCATCAGGAGTGGAAGGAACTCATTTTGTTTTGCTAATCTTTTAAAAGTCTGAAGTCCACTGAGTTTGAGCCATCTGTTTTTATGACTTACTGCCTTTTCAGATTGAAACATCAACAAAACCTCGATAAGACTTAAGAATAGGCAGAGCATTAGCAAAGGTCTTAAAACAAATGTGTGACTTTTGATAAGAGATGGGCTAAAGGAATCCACAATGAAGGAGTTGAAGGCTAATTTGACGATTGTGAAGAAGAAACCAAAGGGGAGACTGATTTGAAGGCTGAGAATATCGATGCGATAAATTACCTTCTTAATAAGCACATTTTGGACAAAAAGCAGAGTGGCTAAGTTCCAGCAACATCTAACTAAAGTGAGGCTGAGCTTACTGTGAAGGTTAATCAGAATGAAGCTACTAGCACCCATTCTCCAACAGATTAGTCTTTGTTTGCAGCAAAATCAAATTTGCTTGACCCTCCAGATGAGGATTGATCACTTGAATGGTTGGGCTGGCTGCGTTTGAAGTCACCATTCATCTTTGAGTTTTTTGTGCTATGTGTTTGAGTCCTTCTCTTTGTTTCCTATCTACTTCATCTTTGTGACCACCTTTGAATAGTTGCTTGATTGATCTCTCTGTTGGAGCTTTAAGTGGTTTGATATTTGAGGAATTGGACACAGATTATGAAGCCAAAAATCTCTGTCTAAACTATATGAGCCATATTATATTTTAAAGAAGGTTTATAAATGATTACTTATTTTCAAATGAATGCCAATTAAATTAGTAGATTGAAAATCAATAAAACTTTAAGAAGAATTGAAAGTGTGAGATTGTATTACAACCTTGATAAAATAATATAAAGTTTTAGAATCCTGAATAGAGAAATCATTTTGTGTTAATGAATTTTCAGTTTAACGAGAGCAGTTAAATCACAAACTCATTAAATTCTCCAAGGCTATTCATTCAATAGAAACATTATGACCCCTTAAATTATATCGCAGCCTCCAAGCAACTGAAAAACTTACACAGAGCGAGCGGTCACTCCTGCTTCCATGATTAAATCAGCTTCTGCTTTTTAATTAGTCAGCTTATTACAAACCATTGCTATTTATCTTATGAATTGTGTTAAAGCTAAAAAAATTAAAGAGTCTGACTCAATAATAAGAATAATATCAGCAAATTTCAAAGAACACTGAAAATAAAAGAAATCTCAGGTAAGAGTAAATGCCAGAAAAAATAAAATTTATTCTTGACTAATACTTAAAAAATAATCTATATTTGCAATAAGCGTAAAAGGATAATTTATTTTCTTTCAAAATTTTAAAATAAGAAGAGTAGCATCTCAAAATCTATGAAAAAATCAATTTAAAAACATTATTCTTTATTAAAATGGTGTTTCTTTGAAATAGTTCAAGAAATGGTTAATATTCATAATAAATTTTTCCAATAGAATAATATGATGTCTGAAAGATTGTGCTAGTCATTTATAAAGTTATCTTAATTTCATTAGAGCATATGTTTTCATTTAATAATTAAGGATCTCAAATAAAAAATATTTCTTACTCTATTTAAATGTTAGGTTAAAATAATCAATTATCATAAACTAAATTAAAAGTTGCTAATATTTATTTAAAATATTAATAGCCGCGAGTGAATTGATTTCAAGAATTGAACTTTATAATTCATTTAAAATCTATACACATTACAGAGAAACTATCCACATCACTACTGAACAAATATTCCCACATGAACTAAGATCAAGAAAACCAGCAACCATCCTCCCAAGACTAGGACCACCATTCAGGTCAATCCTTGAATCCAAACTTAAGATATATTTTAGATATCTTTAAGCAAAATTGTGTTATTCAAAACCTCTATTTATCTTTTAACGACAACTCAACCAATCCTTCCAACTTTTTGGGAAATAATTAAGGCGCTTTCACATTCACTCAATACCCTACCTAAAAACTCCTTCACTAGCAGTCACCTAACAGAAAAGAAGCAAGCTTTTCGAGTATGGACGATATGCAGCAACGTCAGGACGACTTTCTTAACCATGATCTCTCGATTGAAAGAAGCAGAGGTCTAAGAACTGTTTAGAGAGGAAGAGGGCAAGGAACAATCAACAGAGGAAGAGGTAGTGGCATTGCTTACTATAGTCAATGTGAGCTCTTTGAGTATGGGAGGGAATGGACTTCATTTTAGGCCTCGGTAATTGAAAGAGGAGTTTAAACATAAAGCCGATCGTAAAGATAAGAGTAAATCTGGCCCCTTAGTCTAAAAGCTAATTAACTCTTAAATTTCTAGACCAACAGTCAGAGAGGAGTAGGAGTTAATTTCCTAAGCCCATATTAATGATCTTTCAAATCTGGAAATTTATCTTGACAAAGCAACTCACATCTCTAACTAGAATGAATCTAGCCAGAATCCATATTTGCAGCAAGTAGTTGCAAGGCTCAAAACATTTAAATTATATGAATTGTAAAACGATCAAAAGCAAGTAAAATTCACAGCATTTCATCAAGGAGAGCAAAGAACTGCACAAGAGATTAATCACTAGAATCAAAGGCTTTTTTTAAAAAGTCAAAAAATATATTTTCTTCATCATCTGTCAACTAAACTGTGGACTCATTAATTAAGAAGCCTAGCAAGAAGGAAGCTCACAGAATGAAGCATTCATAAGTCAAATCTAAGAAAACTGCTTAATCAAACTTGCTAATGCCGCCAGACGAGGAGTGATCATACAAAGACGGAATTCTTTTGTAGTGGTTAAGCCTTCCTTTGAGGTTTGGATATTATAGAAGAAGTTCTCTCTGCCTACTTGAATATATGAGTCTTTGATAATCTGTTTCTGAAATCGATGGCTTGATTTGAACTTTGACATTTAGGTGATTTGATCGCTTGAGGAACAGAAACTCAAGTATGGAAAAATAACTACTAGACTTAATTATAAGCCATATATTTTGATAAAGAAGTTTGATAAATGCTTGCAATATTTTCAATTGAATGCAAATAAAATTAGGAGATTAAACTTAACTAAAATTATAAGATGAAGAGAAAAGTTTGTTAGCTTGATAAAATAATATTTAAAGTTTAAGAATCGTAAATGGAGAAATCATTTTGTGTTAATGAGTTATCAGTATAACGATAAAAGAAAAGCTAATATCCAGCAGTTTCTCCAAGGCTATTAATTCAATAGAAATTAAACATTTTGACTCCTAAGATTATGTCTAAACTACCAAGCAACTGAGAAGCTTATACTGAGTGAGCAGTCACTCCTGTTTCTATGACTAAATCAGCGTCTGCTTTTTTAACTAGTCAGCTTATTACAATCATATTTGTTATCTTATGAATGGGAGTAAAACTATTCCTAACTAAAAAAGCTAACTCAATAAACAGGATGCTATTAGAAACATTCAGAAGAATTAACTCTCCTAATAAAAGTAATCATCTCTAAAGTACTTCACTCCCCTTAATCAACTAGAGTTGCAAAAGTTCACAGCCACTCCTTCAATGAACTAAAAATAACAAACACTGGAAGAAACAATTAGATTGGGAACCCAAAGCCAAAAAAGACCCAAAGCCAATCTAGAAGGATTAATTATAAAACCCATCATAAATAAGGGTAAGAGTATGAGTCTTATGCAAAAAATTAATCATCGAAGGAGCTAGTCGCAGTAGCAACTATTCTATGTTTATGATGATGTTTATGTTAATGATATGAATTTTTATGAATTTGATGTTTAAAGATCAATTTTAGCAACAAAGAAGCGAGGAAGATGAAAGAGAGTAAGCATAAATAGACAAAAGCAAAGACATGGCAAATAGAAGACTTATCTTTATATTTAAAGTTTTAAGATGACTGAGTTAAATCTACTAAATAAAGTAAGCTGAATAAAGTGCCACTAATATTGGTGTTAATAGGCAATTCAATGGGATGGCTAAAATAGATGCAGCTCAGGGACCTCTAAACTTATAGTAACGACTGGCAGTAGTCCAGGCCTTGCAAGCTTAAACGAGAATGCAGAGCTTACCTCGATCTTTGTTGCGACAGTATATGGATGATGAGCAGTTTAAGTTATTTGAGTAAATGACTGAGTTCACAAGAGAATTCCATGATGCATGTGACAGCATCAATAAAGTAGAAAAAGAAATAGTGAAGGAGCTTGCCAAACAGATCAACATATAAATGAATGATCATTCTTATAACTCTGGAAATTTTATATCTAGATAGCCAATGGATCTGCCAGAGATGTACAGAACCAACTTACAGCCGATGAATACAGTAAGAAAGAAGCTTTGGTACAGGCTTTACAAGTATTGGCATGAGCCATTCATTGAAAAGAACTTCGACGATGACAAGTTATTACTTCTCAAGTAGTAAAATGCCTACAAGAATAAATTTATTAAAGCTGAAATTCTTTCTTCTGCTCTTTCCGGAGGAACAAAGTCTAGGGTAAACAATGGAATTATGGGAGTTCAGTCCGCAAATGTAAGATTTATTAATCGTGTATTATCCTATATTTGTGGTTGATATTGAAGGGATCCACTTTCTTGGATATGATTTAAGCCATTTCATCGTTATCTTAACAAATGTTAAGTATAGTCTATTTTTCATTTTTCTTCATCCTCTTCTTGTAGGCAAGAATTCAAAATTCCAATGCAAAAATATATTTATCGTTATCTGGATCATCTTCAGCATTCATGAATTCAGCTGTCAGGTTAGACTCATTTTGGCCATCCATGCCTTTTTGCTACTCCTAAATCAGCTGTTCCAAGTCTACTGAGTCTGAATCGTTGCCACCCTATCCTGCAAGATTAGCTTACTCTTTCTCCTCTTTTGCGGACTGTCTTATTTATAGAGCAGAAGATTATCCTTTGTGCTTAGAATTGTTTTGCTGCTTCTTTTCCAATTGTCTTTTCTTCATCCTCTCTTAATAAATTATTTACTTATGATCAATAATTTAATTGATTTTTTTAGACACGCTCCTTGAATGCATCGGTCTGAAGCCTCACAAGCTTATCAAGAACATCTCTGTAATTAAATTAGATTAACTTTTCTTCTATTGCAAATTATGAAGTAGTATAGTATTTATTTCAACCACAAAAAGAATCAAAATCTTTACAGAGACACTCTCCTTTTAATTGATTTTAGAAGAACATCTCTCTCCCTCAATTTTATGTGCGTCAGCACAAGAAGCAACGGAAACAGCAATTCTAAAAACGAGACCTGTATGACAATTTCATCCAAGTATGTGACCCAAATAAGAAACGAGTAGCTGAAACTAAGAATCTCATACAAGAGTAGATTATTATTAGTAGTATAACACATAGACAAATATTATGATATAATTTAGATAGCTGACTACATTTAAAACATCCAAGATGGAATTCACGAAAAATTGAGCTACCTCAAGCAACTTGAGTCAGTTCAGTAGGAAATACAAAGCAAGAGCAAGAAACTTGAAGATTTCGATTGTGAGGTGGACAAAAAGATAAACAAGAAACTCAAAATAGACAGAGTCATTCTCCCAGAGACCTACACAGAAGTTTACTTCAATAAGAAAGCAATGAACTAAATTCCTCCTCAAATACTCAAAAATAGAAGAATCTAAATGGCATAAAGAAGACCTGGTGATTCGAATGTAATTTTTTATTCGCAAAGGAATTCCCCGAGAAATTCTCCCAGAAATTCACCCAGGAACTCTCCAAGAAATACTAATCTTAATTAGTCATCTATCATGAAAAGGAGAGGGTCGAAGTAGATTGTAGCGAATCTTTAGCAGCTACTCACTCCGCAGTATAATAGTGGGGGTGACAGATCAATCTCACATCAAAATCTACTCACACCTAATTTAAACCAAGGAAATGGCTTTTC
The DNA here is from genome assembly GCA_027382625.1 of Tetmemena sp. SeJ-2015. Taxonomy (NCBI): domain Eukaryota; phylum Ciliophora; class Spirotrichea; order Sporadotrichida; family Oxytrichidae; genus Tetmemena; species Tetmemena sp. SeJ-2015. Next base: position 15,255 of record JAJKFJ010007084.1, read on the forward strand.
ACCCAGATCCGGCTTTAAAGAGCCTGGCCCTCCTTAATCAGAAACTAAGAAGAATATGCAATAGTCCCCAATGAGTAAACGTATTATTTTTGCTATACTATGAGTAACTCTTCTAGGAGCAAAAATAAGAGACCTATCATAGATTTTAAAACTGCAACTCAGAATTTGGATTTGGAAGGAGACTTCAACCAAAATTTGCTTAAGTCCTAGAGAGGATCGGTTGAATTATTTTTTCCTTTCCTAAAATATTGACTCTCTTTAGGGAAAAAATTTGCTGCAAACAAGAAATCCTTTTCTCTAGGCAAGCTCTTTTATTGAATAAGGAATTCATCCCAAACGAAATAGCGTAGCCCAAAGTCATCTTCAGATATTTACTCCAAACTTTAACGTATAAACTGATACAGAGCCACTTAATAGTCCCTATTTAAAGCCGAATTATAATCTGCAAATTAATCTAAAATCCTAACTAAACTAGCTGTTTGGTAAATTTTAGAGTGAATTACTTGTATGTATGATTATATCTGTCAGCTTTCAATGTTGAAGGAGGTGGAATTACAACTGCTCCAACCGAAAGAGAAGAGGAAGAGGATAAAGATTTTATATTAGTGAAAATGCCTAAGTATGCACAATTTAATAGCAACGAGTAGTAGCTTATTCGCTATTAGCTCAGACGCTTCCATGAAAGGATTGCTAATAATATATAAAGAACATACCATTCATTCATTTTTAGATTGAGAAGAGTTCTTGGAAAACGCATAACAACTTAGCATTTTAGGAATCTAGAGCAAATAGAACTAACTATCCATGCCTGCATACTGGAACTCTCTTAGACAAAGCAAGTGAGGCGTTAAAATCTCAGGTGGCTCAGGCGAAGTTTTTAAAGTTATATAGCACTTAATTGATTTTAAGATCATAAAGATAAACAAGGCAAATCAGTAGGATTGGATTGACGTAGCGACAAAGAATGAAAAGTTGAATAAGATTGCGAATGGGCACATTGAGTTGGACTATGATCTTGAGACTCAAAAGTAAAAGTACATTTAACAACTTAAAGAAGAAGTGGACAGTCAAGATGAAGATGCACTAGATGCGCTTAATATGAGTTCCTCTAATGATGAGTTAAGTCTTAAAGATTTTCAAGCTATTGCTAAGGAAATCAAAATGACGAGATTAAAGAGCAAAGATTCACCTAAGAAAGGGTAGAGCAATGTTTTAAGCATCGATGGGAGTAAGAGCGAACGAGAAAAGTCCAGAATTGATGAAGCTAGAATTCCTAAGTCTCTCAGTCATTTTTCAACTAGACGACCATCTGCTACTAAGTCCACAATTAGCACATTACAACAACCTAGCCAATTTTAGAGAAGCGTTTTACCAAGTGATCTTGGATTATTTATAATTTTAAGAAGTAATTTATCTAAGGCAGATTCACACAGCAAGATAATCAATATCTACGGCAGGTTTTAACTAGAGTGTTGTATGTTTTTTAACTCTTAGTCAAACGGATTTACCTTCAAAGATATTAAAATAATGCCTATGGACTCAGCTTCATCAGACCCTCATAGGAGCATTTAACACAGCTCAAATACTCCATGGCTGAAAAAGACTGACGTCCAAATTGAGA
>JAJKFJ010007099.1:0-16848 GCA_027382625.1 Tetmemena sp. SeJ-2015
TTTTATTTTGTAAGAATGAAGTTTATTTATAATTTGTCCATTTTAAAATGATAAATTCAAGAAATAAGTTGTTACCCAATGATAAGTAGTATTAAATATTTTAAGTTATTTTTGTTTAATGATGATGTTTAAAGCTGTTAACTTCGCTTGAAGAGTGGTGGTAGATCGTCCCTCTCACCCGATCAATAAAAGGAAAAGAAACTCTAAACTGCATAAGGAGAATGAATACAGAGAACAAATATTTCTAATATGCAAAATAATGGAGCAATAACAGAGTCAAATTAAAGCAAAATTAGCAAATAGGCATTAAATTATGGTATGAACAAGAAAGATAAAGGGGCAGAGATGCGCAATCATCTTTCTAGAAACGAAAATATTAAAGCTGCTCATACTGAAGAAGTCAAAAAATCTTCATTCTTTAGACATAACCAAAAATTTAAACAATTGAAGCTAGAAAAATTCTATAAATTTATAATATATAGTCACATATTTTAAAGAATACAAATTTTAATCTTCAAAAATGATAGGAGTTATAAATTGAGTCGTAATTTTGTTATGTTACTTTTTTACCATCTCATTTTGATATTTATCTCATTTAAAATTAAATTTTGATTAAATTGTTTCAAGAGGCTCTGGATAAATTGAAAAGGATAGACGCGAAATCAATAATTCAAAGAAATCCTACAGAAATCAACTTCTAAATTTAGGGTTATATTATTCATGTATTTAAATCATGAGGCATGTAGATGATGCATAGCTATTTGAATTGCTGTAAAAAAGCATTTCCTAAGCAGATCACCAAATAGACAACAGCGACTTGCCGCTCAGTTACCTTTTTGAATAACGATCCTCTAGTATCGCACCTGGCTAACTCCCTTCCACTAAGCAGCTAATTTTAGCTGATAGCTCAGAGTCAGCTCAAGGAAGAGCACCAAGGCAGAGTACAAGTCCCTCCTCTGCTAAGAAAGAAGAGCTTATTAGAAAAATAACTGCAGCCCAAAAATATAACTAACTGGCCAGTCTCTCCATCAATAAGGATAGAACAAACTAAAATAATTTATTATCTTATTTGTTTATAGCTCAAAGATTTCTTCAAATTCAACTCGAAGTATCTACAAATCAACGATCACCTCTCATAACACATCAAAGACGCACAAGATATCAGTCAAAAGCACCGAGAGAGTTAATTAAAGCAAGATTAAGGAGATTCTGAAACGAAATGATTAACATATTTTTTTCCTAATATGAAGGGTTGGAAGAGAAAAGCAAAAACCTGATTATGAAAACGGAAAGAATACTTGGAAAAGTGCGGATTAGTGATTAACACAGCAGCAACAGCAAGACCCCTACTAAGATTTTAAAAAACAAAGACATCAAACCGCAATTAGAGGATCCAGCAAACAGCAAGGATTAAACTATTTGTTGTTTCCATAGGAATCATTTTCATTCTTGATTTGAAGAAGAGGTTGTAAAAGAAATGCGAGTAAATTCTTCAGATCGAAGATTTCCTTTCCGAGGGGGACTCGTAAACAGCTAAGAAGCACCAGTCCCAACAGAAAGAAAAGTTGCAAGACAAATTCTTATTCTCTGGGGATAATTTAATTACTGACAAAACTCTTGAGGAGCATTTTAAAAGAATGAGTCCAATCAGACTCAAGAAGATAAGTGGTCAAGATGAATTATATATTTCAAATACTGTAAAACTATGAATATAAATGATGATCTGTCTATTCTTTCAACAGATAATGTAAACGTGCGATTAAGAGGCAGTCTTGAAAAGAATTAGAGTGAGAGGGAGAGCACTCTCAAAATACTTTCTCACTTTAATCTCAAAGACAACAGTTCAATAAGCTAGAGAGATCTCGTCCAAAGCTCAATAGGAGATATTTAAAGGGACAGCTAATCTGATGTAAGATTTAATTTAATAAATATTTTAAGGGGAGTAATCTTTCTTGAATTCAATACCATAATTAATTTATACGTTTTTCTCTCTCTCTATATTTTAGATATAAAATATGGCATATTAAATGAGTCAACGCTAGTAATCTTAACAGCAAAATATTGTTTAAATTACACTCATTTCCATTTATAATATTTTATATTGTTTAACCAGGGCCTTTCCCAGAGAGGTAGCCTGCTTTAGGACTTTCCTCTCAGAATTTTTTCTAAAGTCAACAGTCAAAGCCCAAGACCTCAACTTCTCAAACTAGAGGGACTCAGCAGCCGTAGCAGATCCAGCACAAAATGAGCTAAAAGAAATTGGTTGAAGAAATTAAACAGATGAATAGGAAGCTAGATTTAAGCGTGGGGCCAGTTGGTGCCGCTTCATCAGGATTGCTGAACGGTGGGGTGAACTCCAATTTCCCACAGGGATTGGGTAATATTCAACTCAATCCCATTAACTCCAGCAATCCCAACATCACGCAAAATGAAATAACTAATCTCAGTATGAAACTATAGAACCAGCTCACCATCCCTAGCTTGTCTTTAATCAATTAATTATAGTTATGATGATATGGTAGTAGCATAGGTCGAAACTCGTAGCAGGGGATTTACTCAAATTTGCAAATGAGATCGGCACCAGGCATTTATAATATTGCAAGGTTTTATTCAAATTAATTTTTAGCATTTTATTATCGAATTTGCATTATTGAATACTGGTTTTGATAATTAAATGCTCCAAATTATTTTGTTTGCGTAATAATATCCAGTCGAAGACTCAATATAACAATGGAGCCGCCTTCCCTACTAACTTAAACTCCTCAGGATATCTTGGCTTCGGGAATGAAAGAAATGTACTTATGTCCAGCAATGGCTATCAGCAATACACTCAAAATTTGGGGTTGAACGGCCCAGTGAATCCACTGACTCACCATCCGAACACGCATAATTAAAACTCCAACAATCCAAACAACACCCTTGCCTATATTAACAGTAAGAACGCAATCAATATTTCATCTCAAAGCTTAGAGAGACCCACCAGTCAATAATCCAATGTTCAACAAAGAAAGACTCACTAAAGCTTCCTCACTCCCTAACGCTAAGCCAAACTCAATGAAATCCAAAAGAACGGCAAGAAACTAGTCATCAAGCCAAATTAGATCCTCAAAAATCAGTAATCGCCTTCTAGTCAGCTCTAGTATTAAATAGGAGGGGGAGGATTGTATCCTTCCCAAAATAGTGCAGGGCTCGGCAACATGTCTGCAAAAGATAGAGTCATGATGGACAAGCGAACTTACGAGGACCTCATGAACTACCTAGTCAAAGTTGAGTGTAAAAGAATTGAGAAGGATAGGATTTTGTCGAATCACTTCTAATAAGATAAAGGACTCCAGTAGAATACTTCCGCAGGGTAACCCAACTCAGGTAAAAGGCCAAACTCTACTCTAAAAAGATTGGCTGGATTACCTGGAGGAGAGAGAATGTCCAATAATCCTCGTCCTTATGGGATGGGCCCTGGAGGTCAATACTTGCAGAACAAGGATGCCTTGCTCTTCAATCCTATCAATAAGAATTTCAATAACTCATCTTTCCTGAGTGCAGCCCCCACTTCTTTGGGAAGAAATTCGAAGTTAAGTAAAACTCCTCAAAAGAAGCTGGTTCAGCCTTCTAAACTGAAGAACATAATGCAAATTCAGAATCAGTAGATCTCATCAGCTGAGGATAGGGGAATCGCTACTTCTTCATCCCTGAGATAAATAAAGAGGAATAACTATGTCAATGAATTACAGTCTGCTTACAATCATCACACTGAGAATATCAACAAGTCATAGATTGCGAATCAGGGAGTAGCAGCAAATCAACAGTAGATTTCCTCATTTTTCAACATCAACTAGAGTCAGTCAATTCCAACTTCGAAGAAAGGTACACAGAAGAAGATTGAGTTACAGGATACTCTACCTCAAGAGTATCAATAAATGACTCAGCCAAGGCTTCAGCAGCTTATGTAAACTGGAAAAATCACCTAAAGTAAGGCGGGAGTCTTAAACCCTCAAGCCATATACTTAATTGACAAAGTTCAAAGTGCGAGAGGAGTCTTCAAAGGAAATATGGGAAAGGATTTTATGAACTCTAGTGGGATTAACACTAATTAAGCAATAGATTTGTCTTTAGCAAGTTAGCATAGCGAGATAAATGCAAAGTAACAGCCAAGGAACTAGAATCAGCTCTTGAATAAAGAGAAATAGATCAAGCAAGCAGTGAATGCTAGTAACTCAAAGGCTTTAATACAAAGCAGAAATGATATGGGAGCCTCTTCAGCTCATGTAAATTCAGAGCTCTCTTCAAAGCAAGTCATGTCTTAGAGAGATAATTCAGTGGGAAGTAAGTAGATATCCTCAAGACAGCAAAACCTAGTAATAACTTCTCAGGATAATGGATAGAAGCTTAACAAAGCCTAAGAGATAAGTTTGGTTAAACGTCTTACCTCAGCCAAGGATAAGAAGTAAGTAGAGTCAGCTCAAGAGAGAGGAAGAAAGTAAGTAGTTAAAGAAAGGAACGAGATGGATAGAAGATATGCTGAAGCAGAGGATGATGAATAAGAAGGTATTCAAATCAAGCTAGATTCAGAGTTACTCTACGGGACGAACTCGTAAAGCGACGGAAGAGGCCATGTCCTTATGAATGATGAACTTTAAAATAATGAAGAAGTCTACATCATAGATCACATTGATCATCAAAACTTCAATACCTTTGGCGACTCGGAAAAGAACAAGGTCACTGCAGTTAGCGAATTACAATCTCCAGATAACCTTTAAAAATCATTTATTCCAATTTTTGATAAACCGAATGCACTCACCAAAGCATATTGTACCACAATCGAGTTTAAAATCTTCAATTCCTCATAAGATTGATAATGATCCCTACAAGAATTAAAGCTTTAATGGGTAGGAGTTTCATTACTCTGGATCCTTTGGCGTTCCAATAACTCTCGCAAATTAAAGTTACCACATCGATACCAATAACAAGATAGTTCAATCAATAATTGGCCAAGGACCCAATAATAATCTTTCCTTTAGTCTGGTTGGCTAGACTGATATGTCCATGATTTATTAAATCTAAATAAAATACCCTCTTACTAATAATAATTTCCTAAGACTAGCTGTAGGGAATCCACTAGGTATATATCGACCAGAAGGGAGCAATAATTATAGAGGATAACGATATCTCCCTAACTGATAATCATTCGAGCTTAACTCAGTCTATTCAGCAATCAACAGAGAAGAAAGTGGTGATGCGGCCTGCTACCCAGGTAAAGCCTACCACTTAGTTTAAGATTCAAAATGATATGCACTTCTTAGATGTCCTTCAAGATGACGAGGATGAAGTGTAGCAGATCATAGATGAACCTCTAAAATTTAAAAAGGTAAGAGAGTTTATTTTTCGCCTTTCTATCTTTAAGATTATCAAGAATAGTACCTTGAAAATGATTAAGTGAGCGTCAGTCCATAATCCAGACCGAACAGAGAAGTAGCTACTATAGATAATCAAACATGTCTCATACTTTATAGCATAATGATATTTTTTTAAACAGTAGAAGCAGTAAAAAAGAAGTTGATAAGTGATCCTGAGTACAGAAGAGAGCTACTTGATAGAGTTCTCCCCTAGTTCTCCAAGTTAAATGAGCAATTCACTAACAGCTTTCTCTATCGACTCAAGTATGCTAATGAAGACTCCTCTCAGGCTTCAAACTCAGTTTAAAAGTCAAACTAATCCACTCAGAGACACCAACCTCAAGCAAATAATTTATAGAAAGCAGAGTTACTAAAGATGAATGTTCAATCATCCCAATCCCTGAAAGCAAGTTAGCTTCAAGCTCCTAAGTAGAATCAGCTGGTCAATTTCTCAGATAACTTAATAATGCAGAGTTCAAGTGACCTTGAGGAAGAGGAGTTTGACATGGGAAATGATCTCTACACTTTTGACCAAAGAAGAGACACCGACCCCTCATCTCAAAACCAACTTCTCAAATCCTTGGAGGATAGTCAGCAAGTCAAAGATCAAGCTGCTTATGAACTACTGAGGAAAATTAATATGAACTTCAGTAGAGCTAATCTCAACACCATCTAGAGTTCTCAGAGGAGAGATGAGGATGAACACAGGCAAACTAAGGGAAGTTAGAGAGTAATAGCAGGAGGAATATCTTAGACTTCTTCTATGCAAAATATGGGACAAATATTTACCAACAGCTAGAATAGACTACTCTTAATTGACTAAAACCTTTAAATATATAGCCAATATATCCTGATTTTATGCTAACCTGAACAGTGAGAGAAACATGGAGGGCGAAGATGATGATGAAACTATAGCTGAGAATTTAATAATAAAGAGGATTAAATTAGATATTAAATTAAAATGGAATAAAATCGTGACAGTTGAAGCGTCTTAGAATTGAATAATTCTTACACAATTCGATTCATGTTGAATTTATAAGAACTTTCCATCCTTGCAACTTTTTTGTGGGAGCCTCCGTACAGAGTTAAAAGCGACAAATTTTTGTATAAAGATGATATCTGGTTCCTTAAAGTTTGCGCGCATCATATCTCGCTGCTGAGAAGAAACTCAAATTATTTTTTGATAAGCTATTGAATTAACTACAGATCGAGGGTTTCTTAAACGATTTCAACTGACAAGAAATTACAGCTCCCATTTATTATTTGAACCAATCACTGATTTTAATTTAATTTTCAAGTATAATACAGTGATTGAAAACGAGTGTGAAAATGACTACGCTGACATCTATCAGTCAATAGGCGAGGACGAGAATGAGACTGAAGAACTCAGGAGGAAGAGGGAGTTTGAATATGAGAAACTACTTCTTAAGAGATAGATTATGCAAGTGGCTGGGCCCATTAGGAATGAGAACAGCTCTCCAAGCAGGAAATGATCGCATGGAAAGTACCCGACCATATCAAATTATGATCAAAATTTTCAAAGATTTGAATTTAACTACACGCATATATATTTTAACGTGAATGTTCTAATTAGTTTATTGCTTTACACTTTTGGATAATGATTTATGTTTCTATTTTGCAATTAACTACTTGCTTGAAAGTTTGCTGTCTTCCCTGCCTATAAGCATACTGATGGTTTATTGCTACAGAGAGCCTGATCTTCCTTTCCCATCTTACTACTTGCTGAACCTTGGATTTAGCTTTAGTGTGTTTGGATGTCACTTGCTGATGGGAAGTTACTTGCTTTTGAAAGGAATAACGATAAGAAGGGATTCCATAGCAGCTGAGAGGAAAATAAGGAGCATTTGGAAAAGAAAGCAAGAGCTTGAGAGGAAGAGTAAATACGCGTTGATGAACGAGCAACAAGAAGAGCATGATGATGAAGATGAAACCATAGATGAGGGTTAAAATAATCAAGAAGCTCCTTATCAAAAATATTTAAGAAATATTGTTTTTTTTAATTAATCTATGCATCAAGGAAACAGAGACAATAAAAGTGTGAAGTTTAACAGCAAGAAGGGAGTGTAGGAGCTGGAAGACTCTCCAGGACAATATTAAAAATAATTTAATTCATTTTAAACAAGGCTTTCATTAGAGATAACATAGTGACAAGTCATTTGAGACACTCCAAACTCATCCAAGTTCAAATATAACTACCAATAGAAATTTAATTGGGCTCATATATTTTAATTTTAAAATATCAATTTTATCTATTAAAACTTAATACCCCTGAGAAATTTGATAACTTACATTTGATTTAGACAAAACACTTTAATTTAACCATAAGATAATATGTTAACTCTCTAATTGGAATTTCAAATTCAAATATTCTATTGATTTTGAAGAGATGGCATAAGGTGCTTCTCTATGTAGTTCATGCCCTCTACACTAGCATTTCTCTCAGCTTGCCTTTTGTTGCTGCCATATGAAGTACACATGACTTCTCCATTGTTGAAGATGACCTCCGCCTTTATCATTTCAGCCTGCATCTTCTCATCTACTTACAGCACTACTGGCTGCTCGTAGAATTTGAACTTATGAATTTACTTCACATTAAGAATCATTTAAACTGTGGCTTGATCTTGACTATGTGGTGCGAAGTTAGCAGGAACTCCTCCTTGGGCTCCTTGTAAAGCCTCTTGCCATGGTGAGCTATGAACAAAACCAGAGGACCCATGATGTTCCTGTAAACTCTTATCACCTCAGACATACCTCCATCTATGAACACAGCACCCATCAAACTCTCAAACACATCTCCTAGCAGCTTAGGACACTCAAACAGCTCAATCTCACGTTGATTCAATCTGAAATTAGGCCTGAACGAATACTTCAGGTAGTCATAAAAAAATAAATATTTTGAGATACCTAATCAGCATATGAAGTCGGTGACCTCCTTTTTATCGTAAACTCCAAGAGCATCCTAGTAGATTATGAATCTATGAATTCCTAAAAGCACTGTAATCTTAGCGAGTAATTCATTCTTCACAAGAAGAGACTTGAATTGATGTGCGTCAGAGGGGGTTAAATTCTCCTCCAGTTGATAGACCTTAGGGTCTCTGTCTAAGTACCTCTCAAACAGAGTGTAGTGAATCAAACTAAAGTTACACAAGTAATCAAGTATGGAGTCACCCAATACCTCAAGCTTCTCATAGCAAATTTTGAGATCCAATTTCTCTTTCGCAGATTTATGAGTAAGAGCCTCCATCAAAAGCATGGGATTTTTAAACTTGTAACCCAAGATATCATTCTCCAGTTCTTGAATAATAGTGAGCACTTTTGTTACGAAGTATTCCCCATCTAAATATCTGCAGAGATCGTAGGCCTAGCCAAGTTCTTCTATCTCTTGAACCTAGAGTCTTTAGAAAATCATCCTTTTAAACTGATCAGGCACTTCATCTTTCTCTACTCGGAAGAACTTATGAAAAAGATCGAAAGCAAAGTCACTGGTCTTCAAATCGTAAAGATTGAGAGGCTTGTAAAGTCTAAAAGTACAGTCAGAACCCTTCTCTATGTAATCAAGCATTGAAAATTAGTGAGTAAAACAATTTATATTTAAGAGCATTGAAGTCTTTGTGATTGGAACCAATTTGATATCAGATATCCAACTCAATACGGTATGCAGGCAGTTGCAAGAGAGGTAGAGAGCACAAATCAAGGACTCAACACAGTCAGCGACATTCTTCCCAACGCACTTATTTGGAACCTCCTTTTGAGAATGATGAGTGGACAGGGGAGGGAACCACTCCTTGAACTCAGAGTCTCTCTTAGTACGCATATATCTCTGAAGCATGAGGTTATTGCCAACTCTGAAGATATGAAAGTTAGTGACGAAGCAAACCTTTGAATGCTCTATCTCTCCCTCTCCAGCCTTTTTATCGTTTCTCTTGTAGTAATAAGCATTCATAGTTGCTGCTAGTTTTAGAATGGTATCACCATAAGTCTCAAGTACCTCATAGTTTCGTCTAGCTACATAGAGACCAGGAGCTGTGGTGGCCCACAACATGTACTCTTCATTGAATTACAAAACTAACCTTGGATTATAGCAGTAAAATTTTGAAAGGATATCCTTTGAAGATGTTGAATTTAAGATCCTTGAGTAAACCTATTCGTTCGATGTAGTTCATAAGTTGAGGCAACTAGCAAGCTCTAAATTAGTTTTGCTTGTCTAGGTAGTGGAAAGCAAGAGTGAGGGAGTTGTGCAAGCTGCAAGGTCTCTTATTGGAGATCTGTAATTTCTGGTCTGGATTTTTGAGAGAGTTCACAACGTTTGGATTTTGAGGCACGTTTGAGAGCTTGTAAGAGAACTTCAGCATGTCCTAATTATAGTATAAAATTTAATTAAAATCGGTGATTGGTTAAAATAATAAATGGAGACTTGCAACTTCGTGGCAGTTGAAATCGCTTAAACACACCCTGATCTGCAGCTTGTTCGATAGCTCATTGAAAACTAGTATGAGTTTCATCTTTAATCATCTTCACAGCACATCTCAGCAGAGAGATATGATGCGCGCATTATCCTAAAGACCAAATATCACTTCTATTAAAACTTGTGTCGTTGATAACTCTGAACTGAGCGCTCCCACACAAAAGTTGCAAGGATATAAAGTTCTTAAAATTCCATGCTGAATCGAATGATGTAATAATTATTCAAATTTGCCACACTTCAACTGCAGCTTATTTGTCCATTTTAATTTAATATATAAATTAATTTGATTTTCCATTAAATTCCAAGCTATATTGAACTCTTTCAATAAAACGATAGGTGCTTTCTATATGTCCCCTTTGTTCTGGTCATTTATCAAGCTGAAAGTTTCCTCTCTGAATTTCTTGATTACTTGGAGCTTTATAAAACTCTCTGTAAATGGAAATATGAAAAGATCTTGCTTGGTTTAGTAATTGTAGAGGAAGTATTTGGAAGATGCGAAGAGATATGAGTCTTTGATTTTGACTTTTAACTGAGACAACATATCTCTTAGATTGATAGACTCAACATCTCTCTTAAGCTCGAAAGCTTCAAATGTGGTGCTTGGGTGATGAAAACTCACTATAAGTTAATCTTCGATATTTGCACTACTCTTAATATCCTAGTTCACCTCTAAGAAGTGCTTTAAAGTCCGATTTTAAAAACTATAAAAGGATATAAAACTAAACATGAGTTACTTTTTATTGAAGTTCAAAATGTTGAGCACTTGGTCCCAATCTATTATGTAAACCATTTGACCTTGCTTTCTCTCTGTCAACTATAATCACACATTCTATTAAGGTCGATAATTTTCTTACACAAATAGGTAGCATCATATAGTTCTTGAATGAGTTTCTGATAGACAGTTGCACTGGCTTCTTAAGCAGGTCGCAAAAGAACTTCTCATTCACTTTGTGCATAGCCTTAAAGAGCTTTTCCTCTAAAGTGACTATTTAATCTTCTTAAGATATGTCAATTTTATGGATGTCTAGATTCTTCAAGCTTGCCACAAGGTCTTCTTAACCCTCGATCTTAACATACTAGGAGGAGTTTATTGGCCTGAAGATAAAGGTATCTACGAAGAAGGCGAAGTCGTTTGAGGGGTCACTCTTACACAAGGTCACTGGAGGCACGTACCCTATGGGCCGCCCAGTTACAATGCAGAATGCATTTTCCTCGGCAAGAAATTTTTCCTCAACCTTTAAGTAGGAAGGTCTGAAACCTTAATCTTCCTCGTACTAGCAAATTTCAAAATCCTCATATTTCATTTTTACGAGAAATATTTTGTAAAGCAAAGGTACTTCTCTCTTAGGATTGGTATCATAGCCAAGCAATAAACATCGTACCTGTTCGACTCTTAGCTTTTGCAATCTTCGAAGGATCTCTAGAAAACGTAGGGCTGTTGGTTTACGATAGTTATGTTCTAGCCCAAAGATTCTCTTCTAACAGGTTCGAAGATACGGTCAGAGTTGTGCAGCTGCTTGACTCTTCTAATGAAGTTCCTCACATTTAATAACATTTAGAGAACATGTTAAGTATAAATTGCAATTGTTACATAGTCTTCTTTGAACTGTGTCTATTCGATCCGTTAAATATGGTATTATAAATTAGATCTCTGTGAGATTAAGAGGATCTTTGACTTTCCCTTGGAGCTTCTTTTCTTCGATCCACTTCTCTACAGTGTAGAAGTCTTCCTTGAATAAACTCTTCTAAAAGAGCTCATCTTCAAGCTCCTCATTGCTCATCACCTAGATGTCCTCCATTGCTTCTCCTTAGTATGAAACCTTAACTTCCTCTTTATCTTAAGTGTCTCTACTGGCTTGAGTGGTTGGCTGTGAAAGTGGATCTGAGTAATTTTGAGTCTTGTACTCTACCTTGTCCAGAAACTCAGACTTGAATCTCTCCTTTTCAAAGTGCTCCTCTAAAGGCTTAAGCAGAATCTTTATTGCTTCGAGAGACCTCCTGGTTCTTTCCTCTGCTATTTATAATACAAATTCTTAAGAAGGCAAATTTCTTGAGAGGCTGTCTACTCACTTAAGTTGAGTCCGCAATTTTTGAGGAAGAATTAGAAGCCTCGAAACTAGTTGTATCTGTGGACCCTCTGGATATCTGTGGTCATAGGTTTTTCAACAACTGGCACGCATGCTAGCATTCCATTAAGTATTGCGCCAAACTCCAATTCATCTCGTGAGAAAGTCTTAGATACCTTCATCTGAGTGGCTGCGAGATAATACTACTAAGCAGAATCTGAAGTTAGATGTTGCATATATGCTTTTGAAAATGGGTTTGAGTTTTTGAAGTTAGTAAGTTGATCAATAAATTTATTATTTATAAACAAACCCGACAGCATTTAAAGGAAGAAGTATGACCTCATTTTATTGCAGATGATTAATTTTTATAATTTGAAAACATGAAACATAAATTACAAATTTTACCAGAGCCAGAGTATAATACTGTTATATTTTGCTTCTGTTCATGCATCTTCACTATGGTGAATCTGAGCCACATGTCTAGCAATATTATGGCACTCTGGCACGCATACTATGTTGACTCTGCTTACAAAGAGGCGTTTACTTTTTTCACTGTGAGTTACCACTTTTTCCAACTGGTTTTGTTCCTTGTGATGTGGCTGTTCCTCAGATTTAACAAAGGATTGCTAATAAGTAAAGATTTTGATATTATTTTTGTAAAGATTGCAGGAAGTTGATTCGATGCAAAAGTAAATAGGAGAGATTGAATTAAAGAATAAAGGCAGTAGCTATAATGATGAGCAGGAAAGCACTCAGAATACAAGATGCTAGCTGTTAATGTATTCACCTCTTATGGCAAACCTAAAATTCCTAGGAGCCATCAGTAGCTTCATCACCATCCAATCATCTCCTCATAATCACACAGTCTACTTCTATTTTGCAATTGCATTCTAAAATTAGTAGTAAAAGGAATGAAGGTATTTGAATTTAAAAGGGATACATTATAAACTCTATTAGCAGGGTTTTAAACAATTTCTTAATAAAAATTTAAATTCGCAAAAGAAGGCGACCATCCACTCACAAGCTAAATAACAGAACAGCTACTTTTAAAACCATAAAATTAGTACTACACAAATGAAAAACTGGGCAGACGGATTAAGAAAGTACAACGAGGGTAAGCCTCACAAATCTCCAGCGGAAAATGATAGAGAAGCTGACATTGAGTTTTTAAAATTATTGGAAGAGGAGAAACAGTTAGAGGAAGAGAAAAATCCATCCTACAAAAACATTCCTAGATTCTTAAATTATCAATATAAGCAATGTAACAATTTCATAAATATTCTTCTACAAGAAGCCAAACAACGAGCAGAGCTTATATTTCAGAGTGAGGCAAGAAGCTAGAACTCGTTTCTTGCAAAACAAGACAGCAGAGGTGCTCGACAAAGAAGACCTCGAGCAGCTTTGGTACCTATTAAAGGAACACATTTCACTTCCTGAGGACAATACTCTTCTTTCTTCTATTTTATAAATACTGAGAGAATAAACTACGATCAGTTCGTCTATGTGTCAAGTCTGCTCTAGCCCAAATGCAGACAGTTTATATTTAATTATTTTTAATACTCTATAAGTTCTTTACCTCTTCGACCTTCCTTAAGTTTGAGCGTGACGAGTATGGAAGAATTGAGATAGTGCCTTTCTTCCACTATGTAGTAAGGAAGGTTAATCTGTTCCAAACTCGTATACAGATTTCACTCTACGATTCCTCTGGCTATGGCTACTTGAAGGAAAAGGATTTGGAGAATTACATCTTCGAGCTGATGCCCACCTTCCCTTAGCTGTAAAATCTACAGGAAACTTTCTACCCCTTCTATGTGATAACAGCAGTTAGGAAGTTCTTCTTCTTCCTAGATCCCAAACGCACTGGTAAGATCCTCATTAAGGACATGCTCACTTCTCACTTCATCTTACTACTTTATATTTATTCATCTATAATATTGCTTCTCCTATTCTTGCAGAACTCTATGAGCTGAGATAGGAACAGCTGAACATGGAGGAGGCCTTGCAGAACTGGTTCTCTGTGTAGTCATCTCTGAGAGTTTATGACTAGTACCTGAAGCTAGATCAAGATAAGAACGGCATGCTCAAAAAGTACGAGCTCGCGAATTATTCAAAGGGTCTCACCAAGATCTTCATCGACAGAGTGTTTGAGGAGTACCAGACCTTCGAAGGAGAGATGGACTACAAGACTTTCTTGGACTTCGTGCTAGCCATGGAGAATAAGAAGAGTCCACAGGCTCTCCAATACTTCTGGCGAGTACTTGACGTCTACCACAAGAATGCTATCGACACTTCAATCAAATAGAAAATTGGATATGATATACTCACTTTCGTGATAAACATGTTCTTCAGAGCAGTGATCTAGAAACTTGAGACCCGCTTACAAACTGACTACAAGGTAGACGATCTGAAGGATGAGCTTTGGGATATGGCTAAACCTGCATCTCCTTACTGCATCACTCTGCAGGATCTGATTAGCTGTGGAGTAGGAGACATCATAGTAAGCATGCTGATAGACGCTAAGGCTTTCTACGAGTATGACCAGAGGGAGAGCGGAGAGACTGAAGACTTCGAAGATTGAGTATTATCTGAGTCTACCTATATAAATACATACTAAATTAACTAGGTGAGAGATTAAGTTCGGAATTCTCCCTCAGTGTTGTTAACTTTGAAAATTGTTTGCTTTATTGATTCAACAGATTTATTGCACACGCAATACCGATTTAAAATGGAATAAAAAAATTAAAATTCCTCCTTAAAGAATCTTTAACTATAGCAATACTTGAACTTGCTTGCATCATAGTGATTATATCGATAAGCATATAATTTGGATAAAATGTTAAAAATATAAAATTAATATTGAAAGCAGAATGAAATCAATTGTGAAGTGCTACATCTACTTTGCTCTTGTGGTGGTGAGTATGTTATCGTTGCTGGCCAACTTCTTCCTAACTCACAACTATGATGGACTCGCAAGGACTAAAGCGTATGCCTTGCACATGCAGCCCTTCTACTGCTATGTGGAAGACTTCAGAGCAGCAGAGTGTGAAAGAACCAAGTCAAAGGATTTTAAACTCACCTCACCCGGTTCCTAATCTGACGAGGAACTTTGCAAACTAGAGAAAGCCAGCAAGGAAGAGTTAAATATATATTCATTCTTCATTAAACTTAATATTGTTGTTTGAGTGCTATGAGAAGGTGAAAAATAATGAGAGAGAAATCCGCACTTTCTGTTGGGATCCCTTTGTAGATTAGTACGACTGCATGAAGCCAGTTCTAGATAAGGAGACCTAAATTAAGAATCAGACTTAGAAGGCAGAGGGCGAAGGATCCTCCACACTTGCTAATGAGGATGAAAGAACTAAAAACGAGGAGAGGAAGAAAGAATGCACGAAAATTAATGAAAAGGCTTTCGAATGTATCAAGAATACTCTCAGCGATAAATGATTAATTTCATATGCTCTCATCATCGATCAATGAACTTATTCTTAACTGCATTTTTGAGGAAAAAATTAAAATTTTGATAAAATCTAATCTACGGATTGTTTGTTTTCTTGCGAATAAATATTTACTTAGCTTTATTAAGAGCAACTTCTAATAACTTAATAGTGCTTATTCTGATCATAAACTTAAGACTCCTCAAAGTCCCTTGTTATAATAGTAGCTGGTTACCACCTCGCCTTTTGAGTTCTTTAAGTTGTGGAACTCTGGCTCAATCTCAGTTGCCTTGAGTTCTCCCTTGGGTGGGAACAAAGAAACTGAAAGAGGAAGAGCGATCCATAAAGAGAAGGTGATCACGGATAGCTCCAGGACGGTCTTAGGAGCTCGGGATCTAGGAATAAGTTTTAGCTTGTCCAAAACTGCCATCGAAACTCCGGGGAGTATGAAAATTGGGAAAGAAAGTGCCATTCTAGAGAAGGAAGTTAACTTATAATGTTAATTTAAAGAGATTAGGTGAAGTTTGTACGACAGCTTTCTCAGCACATTTCTTGGAAACACCCATTTCTTCACCCTGCTCATCATAAATCTTAATGCCTCTGCTCATCTCGCCCATTCTCATACAGTAAGTGTTCAAGAAACCTGCTGAGGCTACTGCGAGGTAACTGATTATGCTGGTTGCTAGAACAGCCATTCATTAATTTAGAATGTGAAATTTAATTTTAAAAAAGTTTATTCCTCCTTGGAGACCCTTAGTCATGTTGTGAGAAAGCTTTCTGAGTCCCACTGAGATAGTGATAGATGAAGTTACTGCTGCAGTGTAGCCGAAGAGGATATCCCCTGTGGTCTGCTGAGATGAAGCATTACGGTTGCCGAAATTCATGCCTGCGTTGTAGGTCTGATTAATCCACTACCAGAAAGCAGTGTTAAGAGGTGTAGGAGGAGTCATGAGCATGCCGAAAATAATTGGCAGATTGGTTGGAACGAATGCACACATGCGCATCACCCAGGGCACTGGCTAGTTGGTATCAGGGTGAATAGAAGCGTTCACAATAGTCTTATATTTGCGAAGCTGAGAGATCTCAGAAGAAGAAAGCATGACTGCCTTTCCCTCAGCATCCTTCTCCCTAGTGCGCTGCTTTTAAAGTTCTGCTTGCATCTTTGAGACTTGAACATTTGTGTAAAGGGAATTCCTATAAAATGAAAGTTAGACCTCGTTGCAAAATGTATAAAGGAAATTGGTAATTTCAATACTGAGAACATAGCTGAAACAATAAGTGGAGTGTTTTTTTTCTTCTACTGAGGATGCATCCATTTGTAAATGGATTTCTCTCTTCTTATACTTTGCATTTAATTAGTTGTTCTTCTTGCTTAACTTACATTGGATTGAAGACTTAGAAGAAGTGTCTGACTCTGCCAGTGTATGTATTCATGTTAAACTCAGGCTCATCGAGTTTGAATGCCTTCA
>JAJKFJ010007103.1:0-16846 GCA_027382625.1 Tetmemena sp. SeJ-2015
ATTGCCCTGAACAGCACGTACACCTCCCTATCATAAAAAGTACCCGATTCAAGCATCACAGTCATTATTCTAAGTTAGTCACTCATTTAGCCTGTTTTATAAAGAGAGTTGTAAGATATATCCTTCGCGCTGTTTATAGCTCTATTCAATAAAACTAAAAACTTATAAAATACGAAATGAAATAGAGATCTATACTGCAAATAGGTTTCGTAAGTTTCTCTGCCCGAGTAGTAGCAAGCAAAGGCTGAGGGATGGAAGTACTTAAGCGCCCTCGTTGCAAAGTAAACTGTATTATTTTCATCACTGACATTCATAGCAATTGACATGTTCTAAAGCGAACCCACTAAAAGGATCAGAGAGTTTCTACAGTTGCTAATATTCTTGGCTTTGAAAGATCCGTCAACAAATCCTGTGAATCCACTGATCATGCGAGAGAACAGACTTGTATTGTTCAAATAGACTGGAGTAGTTGTAGTAGTAGTGGCTTTTAAAATCTGCTTTTGAGCTGACTACATCAATTTATACCAGATTTATTTACTAATTCATTGCAAAGTGTACAATTTTAAATTTGATAAAGCCCTCAGGCATCTCCATATTTTCTAAGTAATCTCCCTTATCGAATAATGAAGCTCTCTACATGGATTTGAAATCAAGAAGCCTTCTCACAAACCTCGCTAATTATTCGATAGTAGTTAAGAAATCGCCGTTTTTAGAAGCGATTACAGTTTTATTGTAGATGTCCATGAAAGTGAGTATATTTAAACAAATAATGCAAATAGTTGTCATGATTATGAATATTTCCAGCTATGTTTTAGATGAAAGCTCCTTCGAAATCTTAGAGACTTTCAAATTCGCGGTAATGATAAGTCCAGCCCTTACTAGAAACCTGAGGTATAAAGTAGCAGTAATAGATCGCATCGGGAAAGTAACCGCTTATAGTTATAAATATCTCTAAACATGTTATTAGTTGCAGTGGCATTGAATACCAATTGCTCTTTTGTATCATAAGAGTCATCAGGAAGATGCTGATATCTGTATTAAAGCAGCTCTACATCTATCACAGAATATTTGGCATTATTTGCGCATTTCATAGCATTCGGGACATACTTTATGGCCTGTAAACCATTTAGCGCAGCTATGATGTAGTCCATTATTTGCAATCCCCAAATGTAGTCTGTGTCTGAAGCGGAGAGTGAGTTCTATTTGAAGTGCTTGGCTATTTTCTTTTCTACTGACTTTGAAAAACTGATTATCTACTCCTAAGTGGATGTGAAGTTAGATAGTATGTCGTTAATTACAGCTGAGAATTTAATAAAAAAGAGAATTAAATTAGATATTAAATTAAAATGGAATAAATCAGTGACAGTTGAAGTGTGTCAATTTCGAATAATAATTAGACCATTCGATTCAGCATGAAATTCTAAGAACTTTTCATCCTTGCAACTTTTGTGTGGGAGCACTCAGTACAGAGTTATAAGCGACACAAGTTTTAATGAAGATGACGATGAAGATGTTGGAGAATGCGTGATTCATATCTCGCTGCTGAGAGGTGCTACGAAGATGATTAAAGAACAAACTCATATTAATTTTTGATAAGCTATCGAACAAGCTACAGATCATGAGGTGAATCAGCGATTTCAACTGTCACCATTTTGCAACTCTTCATTTATTATTTTAACCAATCACCGATTTTAATTAAAATTCTTGCTATAATTGCTCATCATAAGAACTATCTCGCACTTCTTCTTGTTAAGTTTGATTTTCAAGTTGAGTGATTTCATTAGATTGCAGATTGGGAAAGGTCCCAAAATTTAAGCTTTGAAGTTTGATTTGGCGGTCATGATCGATAGTGTTAAGTTTAGATCGGGTGGTGTATGCAAGTTTAGGATTTGCGAAGAGTGAGTCATATCGAGGACTCCCATCAAAGTTTTTGATGGTCTCTTGTTCTTTGAGATATTTCAAATTGAATTATTGGATAACTTCTGGCGTCAGCTTAGTGAGGGCCAAGTTTATAAGTAGGAGTAGCGTGCATGAGAGCACTATTAGTGGGGAAGGAGAGTGCACTCGAAAATTTAATGATTATTTTGATAAGACAACTTTCATTATTCAACACAAAAAAATTAAAATGTAAGAATTTAATTGTCATGCTAATGATTCTGCAATATTATTGTTATAATTTATAGCTAATTAACTCTATTTACTTTTCTTATCCAAATAATTAAGCAACAGTATGAGCGTGCTAATTTTATTTACTCGCTCGATGATAAAATTAATAACTCTGGACATTATATTATAGATTAACATCATCAAATATTTCGAATAATGAAAGCAAGTTAGCCCTTTACTTAGATGCCTAAAGGAGCAGTGAGTAGTGCCTTTCATAGCTCACCTGGGAAGAAGGCGCCCCATAATTAGCAACAGTAAAATTCAGACTACTTAAAAATGAAGATGGCGCACATAGCGGATGGTAGAAATTTGGAGACAGGCGGCGATGGACTCTATAACAAATAGAATATGTACTCCATGAGCTCTGTGTAATCTTTTGGGACTTAGTCAGTTGCCACCATTTCTGCAAGCAAGGGAGGCTCCTTTCAAATAGACCGCAACATCATGAACAATATCAAGGGAATGCAGGGCAAAGAGTACGCTCAGTCACTCCACTAGAACTAAATAGACCAGGCAAGTCTTGGCAAGCATGTTCATTAAATTGCTATAGAATAATTATTTATTATGTTTACAAGGACTCTCTTGGGACCAAAACTCTTTCCTCCATGAGTTAAAACTTTTCGCTTAAGTTAGGAGGAATCAAGAAATAGAGTACAACTGGCTCCTCCAAAAAGAATGTGCTTGGCTCTCAAAATACCCTAAAGAACGGTAAAAATAGGAAGAAGAATATGGCTGAAGATCACATCAAGATAGATGACTTAGATCCAAACGGAGTTAACGCTAGTGCAAATATAAGGGGAAACGAGTAGGGACAAATTTAAGACTTGAGGTTTGAAACTTATCAAACGTTGGTGAAAGTTAACGCAGAGCAGTTTCTCCAAACAGTTGGAACAGCTATCGACCACTTCTCTGCCAACTATGGAGAGACTCTTACTATGAAGACAGCTGTTGAATATGCACCTAAGTTTGACTACAACTTGCTTGAGAAAGAAAACAAGGAGTTACATAAAGCTTATGATCCCATTAAGAAGGACTTAAAGAAAGCTAAGAAGAACAACAGAGAAGTCCAACTCAAATAAGATAAGTTGATGGCAAATGTTAACTACACCAAATCTGTAAGTAGCCCTTTCGTTAGTAATAAATTGCTATTAGTTGAAGAAGAGATATGAAATTAAGCTAGAAGAGTTGAGAGACTCACTCAAGGATGTACAGTTTTACTATAACAATTTAGAAGAAGCAATTGCAAGAGAAAAGATTTCTAAAGAAAACCACATCATGATCTTCAAGCGAATTCTCAACAAGTTAGTATTGTGAGGAAGTTGATTAAATTTAATTTAGAATTGAGAGTGAGAAAGGAAAGTACACTGTTTAGAGCAAGAGACAACTAGAAACATAGATGCAAGATTTTCTATAAATTTCAGACGGAAAGATGACTCCAAAAAATATGAATGAGTACATATTCAAGCAGTAGTCTAAGCAAAGCCCTGAGAAAATTAAGTCGAAGCATTCACTCAATCTGAATGCTACTCTTGAGAGATCTATCCAAGCCAAGGACAATCCTCCAACAATCACTGCCAGAAAGCGCTTGGATGGAGGTGCACAGACATTTAACGCAAATGATGAAGCAGCTGAGGATGAAAACGAAAGCGAGAAGACAATAGATGTAGCTATGGATTACATCAAAAGGCTTGAGAAGGAATTGAAGTAAAAGAACAGTGAGTAGAAGTTTCTGAAATCCCGATTAGATAGAGCTCTTGAAAAGAAGGCTCATCCAAGTGTAGCCTCATGGTAAAACAGTGAGAATGGGTTCGGAGATGGAGCTGGAGGAACTGGTGACTACTTTGAAAAAATGGAATAAGCAAGCAGCTAAAACAACCATGGAAGTCAGCCTGCTTCCAATTTCGAGCGATAGAATTAAAGAAACGGCAGCCAACAGCCTAGTGATAGAAATCTTCTCAACCTTAAGCTACCTATTCATTTCTCTAACAACAAACAAGGAATCAACTAACAGATGTATCAAACTTTAGGCAATTTAAAAGGCAATAAGGATATCGTACAGAACCTAAAGCAAAGTTAATCATAATCATCCCTATTAGCAAGACCTAAAACTGCTATGCCTAATAAAGGAGACACAAATAATTACGCCTCTTAAAATAAGAAAGGAGTGCCAAGCTTAGGTCCTCTCATAGCCACTCACTCTAATTTCCAAAGCACTTAATAAACTTTTGGAGGAGGTAGTGCAAGCAAAAAGACTCCTTAGCTTAACTCTCCCGACACTAATGATAAGAAATCTCTTTTCTTCTCGCCTTCTTCATCAACCAACATTAAACAGTATCAGACCAATCCAGGAAACCTGCATGTCGCAACCAATATGACTAAAAGCTAGAGTCTGGCAAGTCTTTAGAACGCAAAGCAGATAAATAACTTTATGACAAGGACCTCAGATTAAAGAGTCACTGAAGCGGAAAACAATTTAAAGAAAATGAGCTAATTTAGACCTTAGTCAGCTATAAAAACACAAGATAAACTCAAGCCTCTTAAAGTCAAAGCATTTTGAATTCTTCAAATTTAAATATCATCCAGAGAGATTAAAGTCAAGGAAATAAATAGGCAATAGAAGCTCAAATAATCTTAACATTTCTCTTCTGCTTAAATTTATTGTCTCTTCTTTTCTATTAAGGTTGAAAATTTCCTTAGCCCTTCTCATCATAGGCTTACTGAAATTGCCTGTTCTGATACTCAAATGGTGTATATACCTTAGCCCTCATTTTCTTCTTTTTACCCTCGTCATAGGCAATATCCCACTCGTCTCTCTTTCTCTTTTTGTTGTCAGGAAACTGTTTCTTTTGGATGTTTTCTAATTGCACCCTCTTCATGCTAATTTCTTCCTTTTATCTTGCTTCTAGCAAAGAAGCGTAGCTTTATTTTGTTCCTTTCTTTTCTTTATTAGCAGCTGCTTCTTCCTCTTCTTCACTGTTGTCATCCCATCCATTGGATTTGTGAGCAGTTGCTGAAATTGGCTTTGCTTGCATCAATTCCCATTTAGTGAGCTACTTGACTTGATCTCGCTCCTCTCTTTAATTATTGCCTTACTTTTTGCCTGTCTCTTTTTCAATTAGTATATAGTCTTCTTATCCTTCTTTCTCATCCTCCATGTTTTAATCATGAGTATTTGAGATAGCAGCCCTGCTTTAGAAATCTTTGGTTACCACTTCACTTAGATCTTTGAGATTAAGCTTCTGCATGAGGTCCTTAAGCTTAGGTGGAATATATAGTTTCCTATCGTCAAATTTATTGGCATTTATTTCGCTTTCAGCTTTCTAATCTACTCCTACAAAATGTAAATGAAAATAAGTTTCTGTCTCTTACCAGTAGCTGCAGATGTATTTGAGTTGCCCTTCTAGACTGAAGACAGTTTGAATTGTACTAGGTTAGGAATCAGCTCTTTTGCGTGCTGCAGCAACTTTAAATCAACAGCTGCTTGATCTCTTTTGCTGCCGTCAATTACTCTCAAACTTTCCATTTTGTATTTATCTATATGCAATTGCTTTAAACCCTATTATCATAGCTGAGTATACCATAACTATTAAATGGTCTAAAATTAATCTAATTCAAACACCTTCACTTGAATTAATCTCATTAGGTTGCTGCTTTATCTTTGAGAGCCTTCAGCTGGTCTTAGATCTCTGAGCACTGCTGCTTTAACAGGTCTCTTTCATTCTATAGGGATTCCCTTTCTTAGGTCCATTTGGCATTCGCCTCTTCGAACTCCTTCTCAAGTGCTTGCTGGTCCTTCCCTTTGCCCTTGCGACCCTGCAGGTCTTTCTTCTCCTTAGCTAGCTACTGAATGCGGTTGTTAAGTGCCTTGACTTCTTGCTCAAACACTTTGAAGGAGTCCTTGCCCTTCTTCAAGGCCTTTACGAACTGCTCGTACTTCTCCTTGTAGTCCTTGTACACTTTCAGCAACTCCTTCTCCTCCTCCTGCTTGATCTTAGTCTGCTCCTTGTATACCTCTACCTACTTGCGGATTTCCTCTTCCTGGTTAGTGATCTTGGTATTCATCTCCTCCTCAAGTGAACTGCCTTGGGTCTCCTTCTCCTCGATCGCCTTATCCATCAACTCGCTCTTCTCTGCAATCTCCTTGGTTAGCGCCTCGTATTGCTTTTCAAGTTCCTCATTTTCCTTGAGGACTTCGTTGTTCTCCTCCATCTTCTGTGCGTCCTCTGCCATTTGAGTTTTGATCTACTTCAAGTGGTCCTCGAAGTTGGCAATTATTTGAGCTCTCTTCTGCTTCTCCTGAGAGATCTACAACAAATAGTAAAGTGTTTTATGTGGAGATGATGATCTGGTGGCGTTCTTGGAATTGCTTGTACTGATTCTAGTACTCAGTGGAGAGGACTTGGTGCTTGTTGAGGATGAGAATGGACTTGTTGAGGTTGTCTTGGAGAATGTCTGCCTTGAGGGTGTTCTGCTCCTCCTGGATCTGAAGTGCCTGAGCCTGCTTGTGAGAGTTTTTCAACTCTTCACTAACTAAACCTCCAATAAATGAAACAACTTATCTAATGTATGTTTTAATAGAGTATATCTCCTGATAGAACTTGAAGAGCTGCTCAGCCTTGAGAGAGTTTTCAATCTCTGAATTGTTAAAGATGACATCTAGCTTGCTGAGGAGTTCACTATATCATATTGGTCAGATAAATAATCCTCAAGATAAGGATAAATAATCAATTTGTATATGCTTTTGCTTCAATTTATCCATATAACCGATTACTTACGACTGCAAATCAAGGACTTTATTGTTAATTTGAGCAACTGGATCGTTGGACAGATTCTGCTCTCCTTATTTAAGTTCCCCCTTCTCTTAAGATTAACCATTGGAAGATGGTTTGTGAGTGCTCTCCAACTCGTTTAATCTGTCTAGAATGATTTGACTCATGTTCTCAATAGATTGATTCTGTTGAGGGGGCTGCTGTCCCTTTTGCTTTTGGGGGATAGTTAGGGCTGGCTTTGCTGGCACCTCGGTGGTCTTAGTTTGAAGAAGAGGGGTTTTTGCTTTGCTCTCAACCATATTTGACTTGATATTTTAAATATTTTAGCTTATTTAAATTCAAATTATCAATATCATCATTTATAGAGCGTAGAATGTGGGCAGAATACTTATATTAGATGTTGTCTAAGTTGGTAATAACTTGCTTTGCTTGTGACTTATAAGTAAATAGCAATAAATAACATGGACTCAAACGCAGCAGCAGTAGACAGTGGCGATTCAATCAAAGCTCTCATCGCTAAGCACAAAGCCAAAGCACAGCAAAAAGAAAAAGCAAAGCAGCAAAGAAAGCAGTCTGTAGACAGTGTCACAACAAGAAGCAGAGCTCAGTCTTAGAATCTAGAAGAAACCAAAGCAGGAAGCACTAAGAAGGTTAATAAAGCTAATGAAAATGACGAGCTACTATCTCAAGAGGATGAAGAGACCACCATTATGAGCAAAACTACATTTGAGGAGCTTGGTGTTTGCCCAGAGCTTCTAGATGCACTTAAGAATATGGGCTTCAAAGCTCCAACTAAGATTCAAGCAGAGTCTTTGATATATACACTCAAGGGAAGGGACATGATAGGTCTTGCAGAGACTGGCTCTGGAAAAACTGTCTCATTCGCTCTGCCAGTCATCCAGCAGCTACTAGATAATCCCCAGCCTTTCTTCGCTTGTGTGATGTCTCCCACAAGAGAGCTCTGTGTGCAAATTGCTGAGCAGTTTGAAGCTATTGGAGCCTCAATCGGATTAAGAACAGCAGTGCTAGTCGGAGGTTTAGACATGGTGTCTCAAGCTATTGCCCTGAGCAAAAATCCCCATGTAGTCATTGGTACCCCAGGTAGACTTGCAGATCACTTGGCTAACACTAAGGGATTCCATTTGAAGAAACTGAAATTCCTCGTGTTTGATGAAGCAGATAGACTTCTAAGCATGGACTTCGAGAAGCAAATTAATCTTATCCTCACCTAGATTCCTAAGAACAGGAACACTTACCTATTCTCTGCCACTATGACTTCCAAGGTGCAAAAGCTGCAAAGAGCTTCACTTAACGACCCAGTTAAGATAGAAGTGAGCAGTAAATACAAGACAGTAGATACTCTGGTTTAGAATTACATCTTCATCCCTGAAAAGCACAAGGAAACCTACTTAGTGTATTTGCTCACTCAAGCTGCAGGAAATAAAATCATCATCTTCACCACAACCTGCAACTAATCTATGAAGCTTGCATTAATTCTTAGAAACCTAAACTTCAAAACTTGTAATAATTTTACAATTGTTCATTTATTTTTCAAGGCTGTGAATATCAATGGGCAGCTATCTCAGACTCAACGTTTGAGTGCCCTTAATAAGTTTAAGTCTGGTGAGAGAAATATCCTTATTGCAACAGACGTAGCTAGCAGAGGACTCGATATTCCAGAGGTAGATCTAGTTATGAACTATGACATCCCCTAACACTCAAAAGACTACGTGCATAGAGTAGGTAGAACAGCAAGAGCAGGCAAGACTGGAAAAGCCATCACAATTGTGACACAGTACGATGTAGAGACCTTCCAAAAGATTGAGCAGCTGATTGGCAAGAAGTTGGATGAGTACCCAGGCATAGATAGCAAAGCAGCGCTGATCCTTACTGACTCAGTTGTTGAAGCCACTCGCTTGGCTGCTATGGAGATGAAGAGTAGAGAAGGAAAGAAGGGCAAGGCAGTCGATGGACCTGAAGGAGATGATGATGATGATGAGATCATTATACTTTAATCTTAAACTTAAAAATATTAGCTATGAGACTAATAAAGACATGAAGCTTTTTGGAAAGAAGAACTTCGCTCATAAAAAAGGGTTCAGTGGAAAGCAGAGTTTCGCAAGGAAGAGGCCTAGAAAGAATTGATTGCAAAACCTCTAGTTTATTGAGTAGTTATTTCACCTCAACTACTTATCTTTAATTAAAACATTGTAATTCTGCATTTAAATGAACTCGTGATACTAAAAATTAATCCAGTAAGATGTAAGTCTTTGAGTATGACTCGTATTAAAAGAGTTCATCCGCTCAATCTTGAGAAATTAATTAAGTTTGGAATTGTTTAATTTGTAAATTTTCAATGTCTTTCGCTTTTAGAGAATTAAAAGTTTCAGATTATGTTTTAATATGAGAGAATAGATAGCATACTGCTCAATCGCCTTGCTGAATGGAATATTTATATATCCTTACGTGAAGAAATTCCACAGAGACTTATACCAGAATCACGCAGAAGCTACTCACTATGTACGTGGCTTTAGTTTCACATTTGCATTTCATTAGAGCATTTAACCTATCGATAATTATAATCACCTTCTCTTTATTACATCTTCATTTAGCTGAAAATTAAGTGTAGGCATTCTTCGATATTGATGTGAATGGGAAAGACGCAGGGCGTGTGAACTTTGAGTTGTTTGGAAAGCAAGCACCCAAGACAGTGAACAACTTCCTTGCCTTTTGCTCTGGAGACTTCTCTTACTATTTGAAATACAGAGACTCCTCCTTACACAAGGTCATCCCAGGCCGCTTCCTAATGGGAGGTGACTTGATGAATGAGGATGGGACTGGCTCAATAACAGTCTACAAATCAGAGAAAGGAGTTGAAGAGAAAGATTTTCAAGCTGAAAAGAATAAACTAACCTTCATTGAGCCATATCTTCTTGTAGCTCCTGCAAATTAGGAGGGAAAGGTGGGCTCGTAATTCATGATAACACTTGCATCTCTGCCAGCTTTGAATAACTCTGATCACACTATTTTTGGGCGCCTCATATCTGGAAAAGACACCATAGATCTAGTGGAGGGAGCCAATGAATTCAAAATACACTAAGCAATAATCCATAAGAAGCCAATTGATGATATTCCTGACGCTAAGGTTGTAATCAGAAACTGTGGAGTTTACAAATTCGAGGAGAGAAGTGCAAACATGAGGAAAAGATCTGCAGTTGGCGAGTTTGACTTCAATCCTCATGACTTCATGCAAAGTAGAAGGAACAAGTGATAATGAAATTAGCAATTATAATGAAGATGAGTTAGTTAGCATAATTCTAGTTGTACTATAATTCTTAAGATTGTGGCTTGAGCTAAATGTCTGCGAAATTATAAATTAGTCATCCTAATATTGTACATATAGAATTGATTTTCAAAATTATCATAATTAATCAACTGTTAACGTAAACTCGTTTGAATTCTTCATTGGGAAGCCTGTCGTAGATAGTCAACTAAAGTGGCTGTTTTTATTTAAACTTCGTGTAGCCAGAGGAGAGTAAATTAATTATTATATCTTTAATTATTTCTTTCTTATTTTTTAATTAGAGAACTTATTAAATATGGAATTTGTAATTTGCGAACTTTTTCTACAAATGTAACAGCTCCTTGTAGCTTAGCGACTTTTGAAAATTTATAAATTAGGACTTGGTTAATTTTTTGTGAAATTTTTAAATTCGTCAATCTATCATTAGAAACAAGAAATTGAGATTGAGTTATAATTGTAAATCTGGCTCATGATTTGTAAATAAATCCTTCACTTAAGTGAATAATAAATCTAAGTACTATTAAACACCTTCTTAATTGACCCTATTCTTTACCACTACTTAGATATTGACTACTTGCTTAAAACTTTTAGTTTTGGACTGACCATTAAAAACACATATTTCAAGACAGTTAACATCTAAAAATATTTTAAGGAGTGACCAAGGATAGTTGGCACATTCTACGATTTAAATTACAAAGAAGTCATGATAGGACTGGAAGGATTTTCAGGATCAGCTAAAATAATGAGAACTAATTTCATCACTAATTACCTAGGTCATATAGCTGATAACCGGCACAGTCCCTAAATGACAATAATATTTTAGCAGCTCAGCAAGAATATAATTTCACTAACTACGGTATCAAAGGCAAATTCTAAATAAAGGCCGCTATCTCATTCTCCAGCCATGTCCAAGATCAGATACTTGTGGGTAAAGCATTAAAAATTATTAAGGATATCAAGAGCTCTATCCACAAGTCTTTATCACTGGAATTTTGAATTCATTTTCGCCTCGGCTATCTATAAAATAATAAAAACAGACTTGGATATAGCAAAAAAGCACGAGACAGTCGCAATTTGTATTATTAAAAACCTAAAATTGCAAAATATTGCATTTAGTTACAAAAATGGATACCCTCTTAACATAGGATTTGCAACAAAATTGCAATGCCTTTCTAAAATAGCTAAAATTAATGGATTAGTCTAGTAGTTCTTAAGAGGCAACTTAATCTTATCCTCAGATAGTTTCACATAAAATGGTG
The DNA here is from genome assembly GCA_027382625.1 of Tetmemena sp. SeJ-2015. NCBI lineage: Eukaryota > Ciliophora > Spirotrichea > Sporadotrichida > Oxytrichidae > Tetmemena > Tetmemena sp. SeJ-2015. The sequence continues at coordinate 11,499 of JAJKFJ010007103.1, forward strand.
TAATGTTTGAAGTGGACTTCTATAACTACAGTTATGACAGCAACCTTCTTACTCTTGGAGAGAATATATTTTGGAGCAAGCTCATTTTCCACAATATTGGTAAAAAGAAGAAACGATTCTCGATTCACTTAACTATTATTAGATCATCACTTTAGACTCATCCTCTGATTAAAAACTGCAGATGTCGAATAGTAAATCAGTAACTTTGCAAAGTTTTTTTTTCTAATCCAAATCTTTTATAAACATCAGACAGTAAGCTAAATCTATGCATCAACCTTATCCTCATCTTTAAATATCATCGCTGAGCTGCTTTTCATCATGAAAGGCATATCTACTATGTACATATATGAGGATCCATTTTCGCATCAGTAGAACTTGGAAAAATGATAAGGACTATCGATTCTCTAAAATTTTAATCCATCAAAGGCAATGACTAAGAACAATATCCTTTGTAATATTACAGACCACAGTTCAAAACCTTGTCAACTGCTAATTAAGTATAGAAGTTGATTCAACAGTATCTATGATAATACCTTGCATCAAGAAATTCAAGGTCAGCTGAATCAAGATTTGAACTTTACCCAAACTCTAACTTGTTCAAATTATTATGGAGAAATCTTCCATAATTCTACCAATAGCTTAGGAAAAACTTGTCGCGTTGCTTTAATTGTGTTAAATGGTCCTCTTTATGTTTATCCACCAAAGTTAATGCAGCTTCATCATTTGATTAAATTTTCCTTTCAAGATAAGAGTGTAGCATATGAAAGCACCCTATTGATGTTTTGGAATCTTTAAAGTTGGCTACTTTTTTATTGATTAGAATTTTACTAGCTATTACCTCTTGTACTCAAAATTTGAGTTTACTAAAGGAAACTCCTTTAACCAGTAGACACTAAGTATTTAATGCATTCAAATGATAAACCTGTATGAGTGAAGGGATCTAGTGAATCTCAAGTTTTAAGTTAGAAGCGATTAAGTGTCTAATAGAATCTAGCTAATTCTCTAACGTTTAAATAAATTCAGAAGAACGAAAACAGTCCTACACTAGCAGCTTGGCCACAAAAGTCAAAATTGTTTCCTTATTTTCCAAAAAATATTACAAGCAAACTATACATTCTAAATTCCTTCTTACTCTATGATTAACGCTCCATAAAAAGTAAAAACTATCAAAGTAGCTGTTGTTAAATTTCTTGATCTACCCTAAATTAGTTTAGTTGGTGCATTATTAAGCAAAATGGAGGAGTATAATTGTTATAAAAAATATTAAGGCATCAAGTTTATAGACTCTCAATCAGAACAATAATTCAAAATTTGTTGGAACAGCTAATGATTTCCTTAATTAAATGTTGTTTGCAAGGAATGACTTTAAAATAAAAAAACATTTAGTGGAATTAAGAATGGAAGATTTTTAAGTACAAAGATTAAACATAATTATTTGAGAGGTTCTCTTATCTTCCATATCTAACTAATAAACTATTTTCAATGCATTATTTTAAGAAATTCAGCAGCCAAAAATACTATTTCATTGATGTACACGCTGATTTTTATAATTCTAGCATCTTTGTGAAAATGGCTTAAACACTAACAAAACATATTCTAACTGATTTCAAAGATGTTTGAAAATAAAGTGGTACTTTCGAAGATGTAATTTATTCTATCCATAAAGCGATAGTAAAAGAAAAGTACTTTTGGGCTTTCTTAGTTATATATCTTTTGATACCAAGACTAATGTTTCGAAAGTGTGCTTTCTTCAACTGCTGTGAAGAAAACGGAAGAGCAATTTATCTAAGTAGCAAATCAGATATTAATTTTCTAGTCTCTATTTTAAGAGCAGCCACATTAAAACAAAAAGAGGAGCAATATATGCTTAAGGTTTTTAAGAGTTGAAAATTGCTCAACTACATATTTTTCACAATAAAAAACAGAGCTTTTACTGACAATGGAGAAGGCTCTAATGCCAAAAGCTCCTTCATCAATAGAAAAAGTTCCAAAATAGTTAGATTTTAAGTCCTAGAGTAAGTTAAAGCTGTGAAATTGTTAAATAGTACTTTTCCTAGCTTTGAAATTATACCGATGAAATTGAAATGGTGTTTAGATTCATGACAAATTTGCCTCATACAGAAAAAGTTCATTAAATTTAGCCATAAAGTTTGGTAATTATTGAGTTTTAGAGAGTAAAAGTGGACTTTCCTTCACAATAAACTACAGCTCCTGCAAGTAAGGGAATGCCTTTTCTAAGCATTTAAAGACATTTTTTTAGAAAAAAAACTCCTTCTGCTTAAGGAGTTAAGCACTATTTAATCAAATTATTCTCAATAAAACCGTTTGGTTGTCTCCCCTGCTACAGTCCCAATTACAAATTTAGCTTTGGTAGATTTATAGGCACATGATATGTTTTCGCAAGTTGCCTTTGATAATCTTATTATATTCATAACCAACCCTTACTGCTTGACACTAAAATCGATGCTGATCTGTTTTCTCTTCAGTTTGCACTAGTTAAAGTTGAATCAGTAAAAGGCAACTTCGCTTAGTCAGATAGCAATTACAAAGGCCTTCCAAGATCTTATTGCTAATACCTATGCAGCTACTGTTATACGCGAGATAGCTTAGATTATTATTCCTTACCTGGGAGTTTATAATTGCGATTGTTCTATAGTATGCAGAGTTAAAAGCGTTGCTACTTCCTTATAGGTAATAACGATTTGAGTTATAAGAGTCAGTAAGGGTACATACACTATGTAAAACTATTATTCCTCCTGAAATTGCTCTACACATTGTGATTGCCAAATTATGAGCCTCTCGTATCCCTTAATAGACACTAAGCAAAGTCAACTTGCGACCAGAAAAAATCATTTGAAGATATTTATCCTTCATAAAATGTCTAGTTACCGGTCTATAATGTTCTTTGAGAGTAGACATTTGTCAAGGATAGTTTTTGATATTTTTAAAACTAAGTGCTCTAAAATATGTTAAATTAGTGAGATTGACACTGCTGAGTAAAGAATATAAGAGGAGTTACCTGAATTGTATCAAACTTATAATCAGAAGTGGCCAACTTTTCAAGTTTTAGCTACAAAGATTTTAGATGTCTCTTTACAATTTGAATTTGTACCTGTAGCTAGCTCACCATCTTAGACTGAACTACCTTATTTCGGATTCATAGCATAAATTTTCAATGAAAGAGCAACATTAAACGTAGTAGGAATTTTTATTTCAACATTTTCTCCTTCGAAGATGTAGGCTACAATACCGTTTTATCCTGCTGTATCCTTAAATGTTTGAGTTGCATTTGCTCGTATTAAATTCTTGTATGAAGATGAAATGTCCTTCATGTCTTTATTAAAGCTGAGAATGAATACTGCCTGCTCTACTATTATCCATCAATTCTTAATAGTGTTACTGAATGATGAAATGAGACCAGTTATACCATCGTTAATCTCTTAAATCCGCATCTAACAGTAGTTTTCTTTGACGATTAGTCATCATCTAATTGACATCCAAGTTTGCTTAGAAGAATCAATTATCACAGTTTCGTCCAATCAGTAGAGTTTTTTATTTTTAATTATTATAAATTAAAGATATAATAATTAATTTACTCTCCTCTGGCTACATGAAGCTTAAATAAAAACAGCCACTTTAGTTGACTATCTACGACAGGCTTCCCAATGAAGAATTCAAACGAGTTTACGTTAACAGTTGATTAATTATGATAATTTTGAAAATCAATTCTATATGTACAATAATATCGCGTGCGATTATTAAGTAATAATTCTAACCTCAAATTTTATTATTATATAATCGTCAAACATGAACATTTCTCTGCCTAAGTAATCAAATCTTATTGGAAACATTGCCAAGAGAGGTCTTATGAGTAAGCATATCTTGAGGGAGCTTTATTCATTTAATGGTTTATAGTGATGAGATCTAGCACCACAGATGTTGAGTTGAATGGGTTTAAGATCAATGCAGTAGATGAGGAAAACTCAAAGAAGAACCTTATTTTCCTTCATGGGCTGCTTGGACAGGGAAGAAACTGGAGATCTTTCGCTCTCAATGATGTTGTAAGTTCAAGCAAGGTTAAATTTTCTAATCCAAAGTCAACTTTATATATCAATGACGACTCATTATAGATATCCGCAAGGAGAAATGTTCACTTGGTTGACTTGAGGAACCATGGAGAGTCAGACCATCACACCAGCATGACTTATAGAGAGATGGCTGATGACGTCCTCCGCTACGCGGATGCAAAGGATATTGAAACTTTCACTGTCCTTGGTCACAATCTAGGAGCCAAAACTGCCATGACCTTAGCTTGTCTGCATCCTGGCAGAGTGAATGCTCTTATCTCAATCGACACTGCTCCTAAAAGCTTTTTGGGAGATCAATAAGTAGTAAAGAACACGATCGAGAGCATACAGAAGATTAAAAGTCTCAACATCGAGGGCAAAACTAGAAAGACTGCCATGGATGTAATTCAGTAAGCCTTCAAAGATCCAGGTATTGCTAACTTCGTAGCTAGCAACCTGGTGTATGATGAGCAAACTGACAGGAAGTTTGTGAAGTGGTGCGTTCATTTGGATTCCATACTTCTAAATCAAGAAAACATTATCGGCTTTGATGATAGGCTAGATCCTTATCAATTTATCTCTAATCGCTTTTGCTATCTTTAATCTAAAATCAAGGGCCCGCTCTATTCTTGAATGGAAGTTTAAGTGTAAAGCACGAGGAACATGTCTATAGAAGACTCTTCCCTAACAGTACACTAGAAACTGTGGAGGGTGCTGGTCACTATGTTCATACCGACAAGCCTATGTATTCAGTGACTAGCATTGCTAAGTTTATAGACACAATAGAGAAGAAACAACAGGTAGTCGACCTATGAGCTAATAACACAAAAATCAATACACTTAGGAAAATATAAACTCTAATCTTTCTTATATCTCCCTATCACGCTTGTATTTGTTTTTAATTAGGTCCTTTCATTTGACTATCATAAAATGTGTGGATGAGAAAACAGCCGAGTGATTAAGAAGGTGTTTATAATAATTATGAGGGGAGAGCGACGTTTTTTCCTGAGGAAATTTTTTCGCTGCTTTGATCTGATTGGCTGACACGCTTTAATTAAGACTCCTGACTATTAAATAATTATCATTATTGATATTTAATACCCACACTCAAACCAACAACCATGCCCAAGGAAAAGAATCACATCAACCTCGTCGTTATCGGTCACGTCGACTCCGGAAAGTCAACCTCCACCGGTCATCTCATCTACAAGTGCGGTGGTATCGACAAGAGAACCATCGAGAAGTTCGAGAAGGAAGCCGCCGAAATGGGAAAGGGTTCCT
>JAJKFJ010007113.1:0-16838 GCA_027382625.1 Tetmemena sp. SeJ-2015
TTACCCAGAGAGTCGGATTTTCAGCTAGCGATGGTCTAAACTATCTAGCGATTTCAAAGAGACTTTTTGACCCTTGCATATTACCTTTGAATTTAATTTTGACTATCACCCTGATTCTTACAATATTTGATTCTGACTAGATGTGCTATTTATCCGTCTATTAAGCAGAGAATATAATATATTCCATAATTTTTCATTAGTGCTACTTTCTATTTTATATAGCTCCTTGATCTTGGTTTCTACTTCATCTAAACTATTTTACTTCTTTATAAATTCTAAATCAAATTTTATATTGCTAGTGATTATATAGAATAATCAGAAATAAATGTTCATCAAATTTATTATGTATAGATTAATTATGTTTTAGGTTTCTATTTTTGTCTAATTAATTTATGGTTTGAAAAGTAAGATTAAAAATGTTAGTTTGTATAAAAATTCTTGAGTTAAATTTATAAAATACACAATTGAATAAAGATTAAATTAAGTTTACAGAACCAAAAACATAATATCTGTAAAATGATTTTAAAATGATGAAAATAGATATAAACATCCCCCTTGAGTCTAATCGTATCCATTATCATTATAAATAAGAATTTATTGGATAATAAAGACTAGTATAATTTAAGATATAAGATTTATAAACAGTTGTAGGTAAAGCTTTTTGACTTTAAAACTCTTTGGATAGTGCTGTTTGAGCTGCTCGGTCATAAGTTTAACAATAAATCTTAAATTTTGTTGAATTAAGTTAATTCTTATTAAAAAAAACTTTTAAATTAACTCTTCTTATATATCTAACACGTTAAGCCCCCTTTTTTTATCCACTATTCACACCTCCTTTCATAAGATGTGATGAATAATATTTTTTTAAAAAATTTTAAAAATGCTAAAATTTACCTATTTATTTTATTTATAACTCGTCTATTAATTCTTTCTTAGATCATTCTAGCTTAAATATATACAACTTGTAAATTAATAAATCTTTTATTTATGATATAAATTAATTTTTAGATTTCCTATTTATATTTGATTTGAAGAAATGAAAAGATCTATAAATATTTTTTTAAAAAAAAAAGAAATTTTAAAGATTGACAGAGTTCTCAAGAAAATAAAATGTTTTATTAAGGTACTAATTTTTAATTTAATACTTTAGAAAACCTTCAAAATGAAATTTTAATATCTTATTTGAGCTATATTAATTTAACTTAAAATTGAAGTACATTCTTAAAACAAACAATTTGCTTAATATCCACTAATAATTTCCTATTATTTAAGTGTAAGAAATTTAAAATTATGATGATTAAAAAAAATCAATTTAAATAATAATTCAATTTTAATTAAAAATATTAAGTTTATTCTTGTATACTTATGACTGTCTTGATAATTTTGAAGCTTAGAATTAGCATTTTATTTTAGCTCTAGCTCATGTTAATTATTACTATCTTCTTAGCCTTAAGGAGTTACAGCTTGCTGGATTTCTATATTAGTATTTGAAGTAGGCTAATCATGAGTCTATTCATTTTACAATGGTGGACAATTTAAATTAACAAAAACAAGCTTATTATTGATCTTGAGGTTCCTGAATAACATTTTAATAAAAATTAAATAAATTTATTATTCAATTTTCTCTAAATAGAGTTTATATTAATAACTTCCTGGAGATTTGTTTTATCTTCACCTTTTGAAATGACTTATTATCCTTCTGGCTTTATGTTGAAGTTTTTGATTATGTCTATGTATTTTTCATATTGAGGCTCCTCTTAAAACTCAAGTTTCATGATTTCCTCAGTCATGAGCTTCTTCAAACTCTTGAGCAATAAGTCTTCTTCAACCTGATTAAATTCTAAAATAAAAATTAAAACGTACCTCGTTCAAGTAATTTTCGATGCTTTTCTTAGCTAAATGGCATATGTTTTTCATGTTATAGTTATAAAGTTTAAAATACAAATATATATTCTGGTAGCCAATCTAGGAAGTGAAGTTGTTTGTGATTAAAATATAATATTAATAATAATAATGAGTTTAATGTGCCTAATTGCTACTACTTGTGCATTAATTCTTAGTATGGGAAATAAACCTTAAAATTAGGCATGCACATCTTTAACTTGCAAATAAAAATAGTATTAATTAAGTTTAGTGGTCTTTCTTCAAAAATTAAAAAAGTAATTCAGGACTGCTTTGTTTATCATCCCTATGAAGGACAGTATCAAGCTTAAAATAAATTAATTATTGATAGCTTTGGAGATCGTCTCGGCGGCTGTAAACTTAGAGATCAAATACATTATAGGAACAGAAGGCAAGAGTCCCCACTAAAGAGGAAACATTACCCTCTACGATATGCTCTCCATTCTCTCTGTACTCCTTGGAAGTTCCAAAGTCTATTAAGAGAATCTCATAGTCCTCACTTTATTATAGAAAAAATAAAATTCTTTATTCCTCACTTCCATCCTCCAAAGTTACTTTCCTGAGCATCATGTTATCTGGCTTAATGTCTCTGTGTACAAAATCTGCCTCATGAAATTTTTTCAATGCGAGAATCGCTCGCTCAATAAGTTCTATCAATTTTTGGTTCATATTTACTATAACTTGATCTTTCACATCTTAAAATTCATCAGGGTCTAATTCGTACTATTCTTTTTCCTTTTGATTTACAATTGCTTCAACCTTGTTAAGGAGAAGCTCTGACGCCTTTTCTATCATCAAGAAGGAGAATATAGATTATTATTTATTAACAGAGAAAGATTGACCTGATTCAGATTACACAACTCCTTGATGCAAGAAAGTGGGGATGCAAGTGAGGCCCTTATCAATGTAAAGTTTCTTATGATTTTGATATTCTTAGAACAGAGTCTTAAATCTTGCGTTAGTAGGCTCAAACTTAATAACTACGCTTTTATAGTAAAGAGTGGATAGAAAAATATTTTTTTATAATATTTTTTACAAGCTTTTGATTTCTTTATTGTTGCTTTACTTTGTTTATTGCAACTCATATTCGACTACATAGCCGTAAGAACCATGACCAAGTATAATAAAATTAAAATTAACGTTACTAATCATAAAGAATAAATTAACTTTCTTAGGCTTAGAATTATTAGTAATTTTAAAATATAGTGAGAATAAATAAATCTAGAATAAATAAATATAATTATAGTTTCTTCTTCTAGTACCTCTTGATCATTTATGGCAGCGCTTTGAAGATTTTTTCCTCTGGAGTTTCTTCTCTTTCTATATCTTTATCGCTATTTTTTATGGCTAAAAATGTTTTTAAACTTTCCTAGATCTCTTACTATCTTCAGGATTGTTTGTTGCGCTTTAAACAATAAAAATTAATTTGAATATAAAGTTATCATAAAATAGCTTTTTGCGCTTTCAATTGGGACCTCTTAGTTCATGGTAAAATATCTTAGCAGGAAAAGTAATTATAACTTAAATTAAAACATTTATAGAACAAAAAATCTTCTCTTATAAATTATTTAAATTAATAGTGTTGAGCAATATTTAATAGTATATGTTAATCCAAAAATAACTTTAATTTAGAATATAATTTCTGTTTTCATAGATTTAACTTTAGTAAATTAATGCTTTAAATGAATTTTTACTTATATTAATGACTAATAAGTGAGTTTATTTAAAAGTATTTATGAATTATTGATCAATACATTGATTTAATCACTGCTAATCGGCAGATAAATATATTTACATACCAAATAAATTAAAATTATATTCTTTTATGAATATATATTATTTTTAATTCTTTAAAATCTAATAGTTGTTAAAGCACATCTTAAGAGTTTCAATAATTAATTCGAAATTAATGAATAGCAATTTCGAATTAACAAAATATCTTATATTAATTATCAGAAATTCCATATTATTTTAATTTATAAAATTCATATTTGATTTTATATCTTCTTAACTAAAATTTGATAAATGGTCTTTTATCAAATTTTGAGATTCTTATCAACCTATTTTCTGATTTTTAAATTCTTATAGTTTTAAAAATAAATAAATGTTAAGACAATCTAGAATTTTACAATTATTTAATTGTAGAGAATCATGTCAATTTTGATAACATTTTAGAAGGAAATGATTAAAAAATTATTTATAATTTTAAGGAATTATAGTTGTGAATTAAATAAAATTGGTGATTGTTAAAACGGTAAATTGGGAGTTGAAATTCATGATAGTTAAATTCTAAGGTTCAGACCCTGATATATACCTTGTTAGATTACCAATTAAAATTCAATATGATTTTCTTATTTAATTACCTTCACAGAACCTCTCAGTAGCGAGATATGATGAGCGCATACTTCCTCATCTCCATATTCATCTTCATATGAACTTGTGAAATTTAAAATTCTTGATTTAGCTCTCCCGCTCAAAAGTTACAAGTATAAAAAGTTCTTAAAATGGATGGCTCTATCAAATTGTGTTATAATTATTCAAATTTGAGAAATTTCAACAGTCGCCACTTTAATCCATTTTAGTTTAATATCTAATTCAATTCTCTTTTTTGTTAAATTCTCAGCTGTATTAAATTAGAAATTCTTAATTTACAATTCTAGTTTGCACCAATGTAGACTTTGATTTAAGGTGCAGAAATTTACTGATCATCAATTATCGCTTAGTGGGTTTACGCATAGAGTAATCTTAAGCAAAATGTATTGCAAGATCAATATTAATTCCAGGCTGGATTATATTGGCACAAGATTAATGATTCTTTTTTTAAAGCAGGCAGGGCCGCGTCGAGTAATGATTGTGGTAAAATCTCAAGGAGAAATCTGAGCAAAAATTTGTAAGAATATGCTGTATAACCCTCACTTTTCATCTCTTGGGGATATACATGCAAGGATTGATGACAAAGACTGTAGTTAATTAGGCTATGCAAGATTTAAATTTTATTCCTCCGATATATCTCTCTCTATCAATCAATCAATAATTAATTTAATTTAATTAATTCTGCTATCAAGTTTAATTGAGGATCTACGCGTTTCTCTTATAATTATAAAATGAATAAATATAACCAAGGTTGATTTTTACCCTTAATTGATAATATATTATGTATGATTTTATTTTTTATTTATTAATTTATCGAGTTCAAAATATACCCTTTTGTAAATATAAAATTAATTTTTATATTTATAAAAAAAAGAGTCTCAACAACTTTTTTTATTTTTATATTGCCTATAATAGCATATTTTTTAGAGTAAAGTTATTCCAAAAATATAACAAGACTTATTTATCTATATATCAGAGAGTATTTACAGAATTGCATTAATAATCAGTTTGGTAATTTAGAAGAGGAAATTTAGACCAGACTCTAATTTTCTTAGTATTTGCTCGAGGTCAATATGTAGTATTTATACCAATTAAATTCCATTTTTCTTCTCTGGTAGATTATTAAGCTAGATTTAATAGAGATTTTGCGAATTTCTATTTAACCTTTCCTTATGTATGGATCGATTAATGGATCTAATAATTTAAATTAAATATAAAATAAATATTAAAGAATTTTAATTTTGGAAAGCTTTTCGAGTAAGTTTAAAGCTTAATGATTCAAAATATTGAACAGCTTATGCCACAATCTCTCCAACATCTATATTAGCGAGGAGCTTCTTAATTTTAAAATTTATGAATATAAAATAATATTTTAAATTTCCTGCTTCCTATTTTTTTTGAGAAAATTAATTATTCATATGGCCACTTTCATAGTTATAATAAGAATTCATTAAAATTATCTAATTTTAATTACTTAAATAAATATTTCATAAAACTATTCTTTTAAATGCAATAATAAATAAATCTATTTTTAGGCAACTTTTTAAATATTTTTGTAAAAAAAAGTTTCTTAGTTTTACATATTAAAACCTAAGGAATATAAATATTGATAATGAATAAAATCTACTTCTTCTTTGTATGCTAAAGAATTAAATCATAATTAAATTATTTTGAAATATAAGATTAATATCATAAACTAATTTTATATAGAGTTTAGATTTATATATTTCTAAGATTAGTTAAAACACGATTTTTATAGGAAAGAGATTTTTTAATATTTGTTGTTAAAATTTTTTAATTTTTATAAGAAGCCAATCAAAATTAAAAAAATAATTTTCATTTATTCTCAAATATATAAAGTTTAGAAATAAGAAAAGTTTTTTCTCGGTTAAATCGATGCTTAAAAAAATATAAATCACAGGAATATCAATTTTTAATACTTTTAAAGCATAATTTAAAAAAAATTCTCATTAAGATTTTATCTTATAATAATGTTATCAAAACATAAGCATAATTAATTGCAAATTTATGAGAACTTACGATAAATAAAATATTTTTAAGCAAATATATTGATGATTCTACTGTATAAAAAATAATAGGGAAAAATAATATAATTTTAGAAATAAGGTTCTAACTAAATTTTATTTCTACATTATAATCATTGAGTATACTCAATAAAAAATGTTAAAGTGCAAAATGATTAATAATTTTTTAGAAATCCAGCTATATTGATGCAGATTAGTTATAATCAATCATCATAAAAATAGCAAATAAAAATTTTAAACATATTATTTCAATAAATATAATATTTTTATTTTAATTTGCTATTATTTCGATTAATACTCTTTAATTTGAATTAAGCGTTTCATTTTTTTTAATTAATTTAACCTTAAATTGTAATAGAATAAAATGACTAGCATATTATTTGATTAAATTATATAAAATAATTTAAAATAGTAATTGAGATCGCCTTAATAATTACTCTTATTTTCCTTCATATTGATTTTTCCGTCATAGTCTTCTTCTTTTTATAGTTAAGATTATATTAAAAAAGAAAATTATATTAAATATTAAAATGGAATAAATTCATGACTGTTGAAGTGTGTCCATTTTGAATAATTATTAGACCATTCAATTCAGCATTAAATTCTAAGAACTTTTCATCCTTGCAACTTTTGTGTGGGAGCGCTCAATTCAGAGTTATAAGCGGCCCAAGTTTTCATGATAAAGAATACATAAGTCATATCTCACAGCTGGGAGATGCTGAGGCGATGATAAAAGAAGAAACTCATACTAATTTTTTATTTAGCTATCGAATATGCTACAGATCAGGGAGGTGAATCTGCGATTTCAACAGCCACGAAGTTGCAACCCTCCATTTATTATTTTAACCAATCATCGATTTTAATTAAAATTCTTACAATAATTAAAATCCTTATTAAATTAATTTAATATTTATACGTTGCCTAAAATCATTAACTCTGATTTTAAATAGAGACATCAAACCTTCAAAGTCAACTGTAACTTATTTGAAGCAAATTAATTTATAAAGTTAAAACTTCTATTTTAAATTAAACTCTATACTATTTAAACTATAAAATATCATTTTTACATTAAAATTGTGCTTTTTTACAAAAATGTTAATAAAATTTTTCAAAAGTTATAATATTTTTCAAGATTCTAAAATTTATTTTCCTATTTTTCAAGATTTCACTTTAAGAATTTAGTTTTTAATTAAAATCTTTATTTATTTAAGCAATATAAAGCCTAAGCGCTAAGAAATTTTATATTTTATATTTTTTAAAAGCTTAATTTTATTTGATATCAAGAACTAATTAAATTAATTTTAAGAAAATATGTTAGTTGTTTTCATATGAAAATTTATAACAAATAAATTCGAAATTTGCAAGATTTTGAATAATTTATTTTAATTCATTTAAAAATGTTCTAATTTCTATAATTTATAGTCCTAGTTAATGTCTGGTTATTAACTTACTCCAATTTTACTTTTACTTTAGCTTAAAATATTACATAAAAGCTCTGGTCACCGTCTTAGCCTTGCCATTTTTGTCCTGTGCTTTAAAATAAAATAGAGTTTTTCAAAGGATTTTCTAATTGGGTATCTCTGATTCTGACTCAATTGAATGCTTGTTATAAATTGACAACTCAATATTTGGCATACAGCCATCTTCTCCAGCTGAGGAGTCTGGAGGATTTATAAAGCTATCTGAAAGAATATTTGGCTATACTTGTTGCTAAGTCTCGTCCTCATTTATTAATTAATTGTCAATAGTTTCCTCAGGAGGAGTAACATGACCCACAACTGCTTCTGGTTTGGGCTCTTGAGTCTGAACTTAAATAATTAGGTAATCATATTCAGGAGCTTCTTCAAAGCCTAGATTTGAATAGAGGTTATTAAAAATGTTCTTAAGATTAGCCAACATAAAACACTTCTCCTCCTTTTGCTCTAGGTCTAAATGAAAATTTTAGTTAAATAGGTTATATTTAATTTTTAGGTACTCGATAAGGTATTTCTTAACTATGCCTCCCACTTCATCCATAAAATCTTAGCTATTATAAAATATGATCCTGAATTTTTGTACCGTACAAGTTCATCTTCTCTGCTTTAAATTAGTAAAATTAAAACTTTTTTTCTTTAGATAGGTTACTAATTTCAGAGTCATAAGGAAGGTAATATCCATTCTTTAAAATACAAAGTAAATAAAATATTAAATCAATTTTTCTAGAGGAGGATTTTGTTTACCATACCAATGAATGTAAGGAGTAAGCTCAAGTTAAATTATAAATATTATAAAGAAAATATAAAATTTCTAAAGCTGAATACATCATCCCTTCTGCTACTCTCTGTTCGACTAAGTGTGTAGGGAGAGCAGAATGTTAAAGTTCCAATCAGTTAACTCACTTGCGTTTAAGGAATGTGCTTCTCCTAATTTAAGTAGGTCTTGATTGTCCCCAAATCCACAAGCAATATTTCATAATCTTTATGAATATCACTTATTAAAATTTATAATCTTCTTTTCCATCTTGAGTTACTATTTCCCTTATCATGATATTGTCTGGTTTGATGTCTCGATGAAAGAATCCCGATTCATGAAACTCTTACAGTGATTTTATGGCCTTTGTAAACAGCGTTCCAATTTCAGCATCTCTCTTTTAGAATATATCCATTTTCTCTTCAGGAGTTAGATCAAATTTCTGATTCGTTTTATCTTCTGCAAGGGGGAGCTTAAAAATTTATCTCTCTTCCCTTATAAATTTATTTCATTTTATTTGAAGAGGCCTCAATAAAGCAAATTTTATGAATCGATATTTTAACAGTAATTAGGATTAAACTCGTGAATAGATAATTTTTTTAATCCTTAATTTATCAAATGTCTCTCATGTAATTAGAAAAATAGAATTTTAAAGTATTTTTGGATCAATTTAACTTATTAAATTTATAGACTGCACCTACTATTAAAACAATGTTCAAAAGGCTCAGAATGTATTTTGAAATTAATACTATTAAAGTTAATGATAATATTTTCCCTTTTAAAATTAGACTCAAACCATAAATAGTAGTAAAGAGTTAAAAGTTTGTTTCACGCAAAGCATAGAAATTTATTAACATTTTAATCTGTAATGATGTTTGTAAAATAAGAAATGTTTTATATTTTTAACTCTTAGAGAGAAAAAAAAACTTAATAACATGATTTTCCAAACTTTCACAGAAGTTAAATTTATAAAGGGTGCTTTATATTCTCCCCTTCTGCAGTTATTACTATTTTTTTCATTTTATACTCGATTGACTCATTGGCTTTCTCGATCATCAGAAAACTGTAAGTCTAGCCAGATTCTGCTTCAGCGACTCCATGATTAAAGTATTTGGGAATGCAAGTCAACTTCTTATCATTGATAAGCATCTTATAGTTAAGAGATTCCTGCAAAAGTGTATGCTACCTGCTTTTAGTGTTCTCAAATTTAATGACTATTCTCTCTCCATTGTTTGGCTAATCATTATAATATAAATGACTCCCTAGGGTTCACTAATTCATACTCTGCAACTATTCCATACGCTCCCCAGCCAAGTAAGGCTAAAAATATAGAAAAAAATTAAGGCTCTCTTCTCATATCTCCTAATTTTAAGAGGAAGGTTTCCGAATTCTTGTTGCATTAACTCTCTCAAGCTTGGCTTCTCTTATTCAACTATAAGAAAAAGTTACTTCCCAAGTTTTACATTATAATTAATCTTTGTTAAGACCAATGAAATGTTAACTCACTTTATTATTCTTCTGGCTTTAAGTCCTAAGCTGGTTAGTCTTGATGTTGCTCTTCTATTTATTGATCTTGCATTTTTCCTCCCTCTTTTAACTTAATAATGACTATTGCTCTTAAAATATCGTGATTAAACTTATATTATTGATCAATATAATTATGTGCTTGATTTGCTATTGATCAATTAATTATCTCTCTTAATCTCACTTTAGAGATATCTTATTTCAAATTTTAAAGAGCTAAAATTTAAAATCAAGTATTAAATTCCTCCATCCCTGATTGGTGATTTAATTTGGTTGCTTTTATCTTATTCTTGAAGCTCTACATGCATCATATTCAGCAAATTTATTATTTAAAGTGCTTTAAGAAAAACATAACACATCTTTTATTACAATTATGATCTGGATATAAAATTAATTTTTTTTTCTTAGTTAGATAAAGAAGCTTCCTATCTTGATCTCTGAGTTTTAGTTTTATGTTCTCTCTCTCACTTCATCATACATTGACTAAGTCAAGTTTCTTTCTTCAACTAACAATTTAATATTAAAATGAAATTAATGTTTTAACTTCTCCTTCTCTTTACTTAAATCATTTTCTTCTATTAAATATTTGCTATTTAAATTACATCAATTCCATTTTAAAATCTTCTTCTTTTAAAAGAGAAATCTCCAGCTTATTTGACTATGAACTTGCTCTTACTAAGTATAGATTTTTTAAAATCATTTTTAGATTACATTACATAAATATAGATTTATCTTGAATTTAGTAGATAGAATATTATTATCTATAATTTTTGCTTCCTTCCCACCCTAAGATATTAATTTCTTCTTGCTAATATAATGAAGAATAAAAGGCCAAAATTAATATAAATTAAATTTGGCCTCTGAATTCTTATTCCTTGCTTTGACTCTTAAAAAGATCACCACAAATTAAAAAAATAATTAAGTTCAAATGCTTCTGCTCGCTGGCTACCAATTTATTTCTTTTTCAAAGATGCTCATTATCTATAATTTATTTTTTAAGAGTTGTTGGCTAGGTGCTTGGGATTTCCATTAAAGATTTCTTCTATATAATTCTTTCTACTCTTTCATAATATGCTTGCTTATATCTTATAAAATAGAATAAATATCTATGGCCTAATTTTATATTCAAGTAAGGTTTTTAATGTGATAGTTTTCAATATGAAGCAAGTATGAAGTTCAACTCTTGAGATATATCAACTTGTAAAAGTCTCTCCTATCTAACTAAAGAATAAATTAATTAAGGAGTAATCCTGAAAGGGTATTTAAAAACGCACGAGCTTAACACTAAACAAACTCATAGACTAGAATAAATCCAGCAGCCTCGTTTGAAATACTCCATCCAGAAGAAATGCCAAATTATAACTAAACACATACCTATACATTTCTAAGTTCAATTTGCAATTTGAAAAGTAATCATGACTGCTTGGGGGCCTTACTGTCCGAAGAAAGAGAGGATATGTTATATAGGGTTAGGTTAATCAATTTTGAAGATATGTTTTTATTCTTCACATGGCTTAGTGTCTCACCATTGTTCATGCAACATTTACATGCAAATTATCTGCTATATAGATGGACTGCATACCAAATTTTATCTCTTATAGTATAGGTAGCTACCCAACTGAAGAAATGAGTACAATATTTAGATGGTTTTGGCATTGTTAATTATCTTTATTTTTTTAAAAGGCTATTTTATTTTCAAATCTGAAGCTAAATTATGTTTCTTTTTCAGCATATGATGATCTATTACGAAATAACTTAAAATAGGAAAATATTTATTATCAACATTGAGTGATAGTGTTAAGTTTTTTTATTTAAAAATAATTTTTTTAAATAAATCTCGATAATAAATTAGAGCATAACTTCAGAATTTTATTTCCAAAAATGTTTCACTCAATTTTTCTATAGATATATAAAAACCCAAATTTCACAATTAGAATGAGATAAAAATGAGAAAAAATTAGATTAAGTTATTATTGGATAGTATCTATTGTTCACAACCTATTGATTAACCCAATGAAAAGAGCAGAACAAGTAAGTTTAGATATAGTTTATATAATTATATTTTTTACGAAATTGGCCTCGCTACCACAAATTATTACTCGATCAATCTGGATGATTATTTTTTTTTCTCCTTAACACTTCTATAATGTTATATTTAATTTTAGCCGGAAGATTCAGTATTTATATGGGAGTAAAATTTTTACATTTTAATTATTGGAATTTTTTTTAATTTTAACTTCAAAAATGCAAAACGCAAGTCTATTTCGATTATTTACACCTCAAAACATTTTAGATTAGTGCTTCAAGACTTTCCTTTATTGGATCATATAAAGTAAAGATTGCTTAAATGTTCTAAATAAATTAAATTTGATATGATAAAATAGAAAATATTAAAATTAATTTGCTGGATAGTCTACAACAACAATAAATGCCCATATTCACATATTATATACATTTCTTTTGTTTAGGCAAGTGATTGAAAACAGCCAGAATCTGTAATTCAAAAGATAGAGCAATCCCATATTTATATACAGCGTCTTCTTTATGGCTAACTCCTTAGGACTTCATTTTTTAATACATATAAAATAAGAGAGAAAAATTTCATCTCTTTCAGTAGATTCTTCAATACTCTTTTATTTTAAGTCATTGCTTTCAAAGTTTTATAAAAATAAAATCATTGCAATTTTTATAAAATGAATTGATTCTTTTTGCTCAATATAAATATAAAGGTTTATTTGCTAGAAAATTTTTTATCATTAGCAAAATTTTTAGAGTTTTATGTTCAAATCAGAATAATAATGAATTAGAAATTTATAATCGACAAAAATAATTAAAAGCGTAATTAAAATTTATTTTCTCAGATAAAGTCTATTTTTAGAACTATACTTGAGCCCGAACTATAAGTCTTGCTCCTAATCATAGATATGTATTTATATACGATATATCTAGAAAAATTAAATCAATATCTAAAACTCAATGATGAGTTCTTTATTAAAAAGATTTCTAAATTGCTTAAAGCATAAGTTCTTAATTATAGAACATTGATTGTATTTTGACAATGAAACTAAGTTTTTGTGTTTATAAATTTATCATTTTATGAATCATTCATCACATGAAATTTATAAATATTTAATTTAAAAAAAAAAATCTTTTTATGATTTATAGCTTTCGAAGCCACTGGCAAGTATCTGTTGTTAATTATTTTCAACAGTTTGTGCATCATTCTCTTGGCCATCTTATTTAAATTCAATATCTAGAAGCTTTACTTCTTCCTCCTAATTAATTTGCTATAAAGTGTCAGATTATGTGCTTAAGTCTTAATTTTCAGTGCTTTTATCAGCATCTTAGGGTATCACTACAATTTATGTTTCTGTATTAATATCTGAGTTTTTCAAGGGACTTATTTCTTCAATTATATGTGATTCTGAAAAATTCGAATGTTTCCCGTATATTGACATCTCGATATTTGACATATGCCCATCTTCTAAAATTTATGAATTTTGCACATTTATAAAGCTATCTGGAAGAATATTTGGCTATACTTGTGGCTCAGTCTTGTTCTCAGATTTTAAACTTGTGTCAATATGTCCCTCCGTAAGAGTAACTTCGCTTTCAACTTTTGCTTATTTGAGCTCTTGCTTTTAAATTTCAGCTATCAAATTTTCATAATCAGGCTGCTAATCAAAGCCAATATCAGAGTAAAGCTTGCTAAAAATATTCTTCAGATTTGTCAGCATAAAGCATTTTTCTTCTTGCTAATCAAGGTATATCACTATAATTTTAAGTTAATATATATATGCATGTTTATATTCTATTTTAAGGTAGTCGAAAAATAATTTCTTAACTATGGCACCTACTTCTTCCTTAAAAGCAAAATGATATATAGCAAGCTAATTATTCCTATTTTTGAACTCCGAACTAGTTCATTCTTTCAACTTTAAAACTAAATAATTTAAAAATGAATAACTCTAGATATGCTTGGAATTTTAGCTTCATAAGGAAGGTAATATCCTTTCTTTAAAATATGTTTTTAATTCAGCAAATTAGGAAATATAATTTCTTTAAGACTATCTTGTTTACCAAGCCAAAGAATGAAAGGAGCAAGCAGAAATAATATGAAAAATATGAAAAGAGATTTATTTTATAAGCTAAATACATCATCCCTCCTGCTACTTTGAGTGCGACTAAGTGTGTAGGGAGAGCAGAATGCTAAAGTTCCTACAAGTTAATTCACTTCAGTTTAAGGAATGTGCTCACTCTAATTTAAGTAGGGTTTGATTGTCCCTAAATCCGTAAGTAATACTTCATAATCTTCTTAAAAATATTTTAATTTTAAATCTTTCTCCCCATCTTAAGTATCTACTTCTCGAATCATGAGATTGTCTGGTTTGATGTCACGATGAACGAATCCTGATTCATGAAACTATTGCAAGGATTTTATGGCTTTAGTAAACAGCTTTTCTATTTCAGTATCTCTCTTTTACATGATCTCATTAATCTTATCTATTGATTAATCGAATTTCTATTTCATGCTTTCTTCTACTTCTTCAAAGAGGGAAATAAAAATCTCCTACTTTTAGAATCATAATTTATTTTAAGGACTTCATTCTTGAATTTTTCAAAAGTCGATCAAATTTGTTATAAAAAGTATATTTGTATTGTAAAATTTTATTTATTTATGGGTCGGTTAATTATGATTATTTAATTTTTATTTATTTATTTAGCAATTATGTTGGATGTCTCAAATTAAAAATCTCAAAATTTTAATATCCATGTTATTGATTCTTTAAAAATTATATCTCTTTTGTTGTATATTTTATTTCGGATTAAATTAGAGTTTCAATGGAATTTTCTTCTTGAACACCTTAGATTTTATCAGAATTAATGAAATCACACTTTATATGAATCGACCAGATAAAGAATAATTTTTTTTTTAAATTAAATTAAATTAAAAATGAGATTTAGCCTCCACAAAAATACTTCTGCTTCAGCGGCTTCTACGATTTTTTAAATCTTAGATTCTATTAACTCACTGGCTTTCTCGATCATCAGATAACTGTAAAAATAAATTTAGTGTAAGTCTAGCCAGATTCTGCTTCTGTGAATCCATGGTTAATGTATTTGGGAATACATTTTATTTACTTTTCATTAGAAAGTGTTCTATGGTTTATAGACTCCTACAGGATTGAATGGTATTAGGTTTTCGTGTTCTCAAACTTTATGGCTATTCTCTCTCCGCTGTTGGTCTATTTCTTATAAAAGAGGTGGTAATCTAGACTCAACAATACAAATTTATAAAAATTATTTCATAAAGAAAAAGCATTGGTACTTAGCTAATTTTTGCTTAAAATTCTAAATATGAAGTTTAAATGGGCTATTAAATATCTAAGGCCTGAAATTTAAACCCTAAGTCTATTAACTATATGTTAGACATCCTAATGAGAATTTTTCTTTTAAGTATTTTTATCTAAAAATGTTTTCAGTATTTATGTTTTAACTCATTTTTTTAAAAGGAAAATTGAGACAAAAAGAGGAGAAAGTTAATTCTAAAACCCGGATGTATAATTATAAATTAATTGAATAAAAGTCACATATTTTTGGCGGATTATTTGGCTTAACTTATCAAGATACCATATACTTAATGAAAATTTAATCTCTAAAATAAGCTTTTAAAAAATTATAAAAAGTAATTTATTTAGATTATGATTAAATTATTTTAGCTAGCGACTTACATCTTTATACTCTAAATGATTGCTTCTGAAAATATTTTTAATTTTTAATTCTTCTAAATTTTTAGACAACTATGACTGATTTTTAAAAATTTGAGGTTGAGATGTTTTTATTGGCCATTTAAACTCAATGAAGTGGATATAGTGACTTCAATAAACAACATGCCAACAAAAGGCACCGCCCACTTCCCCCTCCCCCATGATAAAATAAATTGACTTCTTAGGGTTCACGAACTCATACTCTGCAACTATTCCATACGCTCCCCAACCAAGCAAGGCTATAAAAATAAACTAATTGAGGCTCTCTTCTCATATTTCCTAAATTTTATAGGAAGATTTTCGTATTATTGTTGCATCAACTCTCTTAAGCTAGGCTTCTTTTATTCAACTAGAAGAAAATATGAACCAAAAAAATAAATTTAATCTTGAGAACTAGAGATAAATAATAATTACCTTATCCTTAGGGATGAAGATCCTAAACTATTTGCTATTAAAATTGCTCTTATATTTCTTGATCTTTCATTTATCTCTTATTAACTTTATAATAACTAAAAATATGTATATATAGTGATTAATCATATATTATTGATCAATTAAATTGACAGATTGCTTTACTATTGATCAAAATATTATTCCTCACTAAATCTTTAGTACTCATGAATAAAAGATTTGAATTGAATCAGAATTTTTTTTTAAAATTCTAAATTAAAAAATATTTAATTCTTACTACCCTTAAATTAGATCTCATTTGAAAGGCTTTAACTTTCCCTAAAGCTTTTTAAGTCACATAATGCAGATGATATTTTAAATTATGATCTGCGAATAAAATTAAAAAAAATTTTCTTATCTTTTCTAACTAAGTCTCAAATTTAAAATCAGTTTGCACCATTTCAACCCCTTCACAATTGTTTCAAAGTTTTCGCTGCCCATTTATTGCACTATAACTAATTGCCAAATACTTCCATAGTTTATAATTTTAAAATTAAAATAGCATATTAAATTTTTAGTAGTTCGTATCCGCCATCAAGAACTTCAA
>JAJKFJ010007120.1:0-16827 GCA_027382625.1 Tetmemena sp. SeJ-2015
GGGTGAGTGGGAACCACTCACCTTTGATTATCTCTCCAGTGAGCAGCTCACCACCTTCCCCAGGGCTTCGGCTGCCATTATCCCTTGCCTCTTTTAAGCACTCACCCACCAGCCAACGGATTACCAACCAGAAAGCCTTCAGGGAAAGGGCGACTGGTGCCTAGTGCCGGTCGTGTGCGTCCTGAATTTTAACTTTCTAATTTAATAATCTACATTAAGTAAATATTAATATTTTTAAATTTAGTGATATTTTTTCTTTGTATTAAGTGGTCAATCAACCTCAATCCTTGACTAATTCTGTATTATCCAAACGTTTTCAAGCATTCAATAACCAGCAAGTGGAGATCTGCAAAGATACTTTTAAATGAGAAACTTACCTATTATATGCAATAATTATTTACTCTTCGCTTTCTGGATCCTTCAAATTGTTGAATATGAGAACTATGCAATCATATTCTCCTCTATCGCTTATTGCACCATAGGATACAGTCTAAGTTAGCATCCAAGTAAATCCCCTTACTTTCCTAAGCAATCAAACAGTATGCGCAGTCTCAACTGATAGTGAATGGAGTGATGAAAACTGCCTAACAGAAGTAAACACAGATACTGTCTCTCTTGATTGTAAATGTCAACTAGCTTCATCAACAACATAGAACTTTAAATATTTTGTATCTTAAAGAATAATTCTCTTTTGAATTAATATTCTCTAGTAAACAATCTCTCAAGAGAAAAAGGTGCTGCCTACAGCTTTAAATCTTTACCTAATGAAAATGATAGCGGAGTAGACTCATCGCTTGAGGTAGATTCTTCTTACTCTTTCTTAATGATGGCAGGCTTCTAATTAATTCAAGCATTCTTATTTTTGTCTTCCTAGTTTTGTTAGCTACAGGCTTGCCTGCACTTTCAATAATCCTTGACAAGAGAGATATAAATCAAGCCAAGGGGAAAGGGCTAGACAAACAGACTTTAAGAGTAATTGAACGACTAGCAAAGCTTACTGATAAACCTTAGAAGTATTTAGAGATGAGAAATGCAGAAATCCAAGAAATCATGCTGGGGTTTAGCATATAATATTCTCTTATGATTAAATTTCACATTTATGATCGGGTTGAAATCCTCTTTCTCGTTTACTCTTTCAGAAACCCATCCCATCTTTGGCTTACTGTCCAGGTTCTCATTAGAGCAGCCTCGTATCTTCCGCTTCAGCACTTTCTTGCTCCAGGTTTCTTTATTCGCCCTTGGTCTCACCCTATTTTTCTCATCTAACTATAGACAAGGAGAACAAAGAATGGATAATGGACTCGACTATAGCGATATTCAAAGTGTAGTGATTGCAGGAGCTATCGGCATGATCTTCTTAATTGAGGCTAAATTCATCACTCGTTTATTTGAAAGAAGAGTCACATCTTCAAGGACTAAGGCAAATTTCTCAGCAGTTGAAACTGATAGAAACTTGAACAACAATTAAACTACTTTATAGAAATTTAAGAGCTTTTATATTGAGAGATATAATTTATCAATCGAGCGAGGAGAGACTTAGATAAATCACCCCTAACAAAGAGCAGAACACTCAACACTAAATTCTTCAAGAGTATCCTTCTCAAACTATGGAGAACTAGAGGCCTGCTTTACCGCTTGTCCTTGACTCACCTATTGACAAATCTTCTGAGGAAATAGTAATGAGGAATTCTTGCCAAGGTTTCTTCATTATAACTATACTCGTTGCTTATCTTGCATGTATTGGTTCTGTAGCACTAAGTTTCCTGAACGCAACTTAAATGCCCATAGCAAATTAATACTGTCTGATATCGAGTTTCTACATCGGCTTTATCGGCAGCTTTTTAATCACCAACATGTTTAAGGTGATTTTCAACGCAATCTTCCTACCAATTCACAGTAAAAGCTAAAGCACCTGCTCACGAGTTGTATTGGGATTCCTCTTAGATAAAGATGCGATTGAAAGCTACAGAATACAGATCCTGGTGAGAGAAATACTCAGAACTCAAAATTTAGCAAAACAGGATAAGTCATAATAGCAACTACTTGCTAAACCTTAAGCTGACGAGGTTGTTAATACGCATCTCAAGTCGAACACAGTTCAATAAAAATGAACTGGTATTTTAAATAAGCTTTATTATCTTCAAATCTAATCTACTAGCGAAATCATAGAGAGGAATTAAAACTTCAATGAAGCACTTTCTTTGAAGAACGCTAACAAAACTTATCAAAGTCAAGTTGCAGATAAAATTGAAGAGTCTCTTAACAGCCAAGAAGATTAAAATGCCAATTCAATAAGCATCCATTCAGATCACGAGATTTAGCTTGTACCTTCTTTTTCTTTTTAGATGGAGAACACTTCTTTGGAAAGACCTCTCTCGCCAATTAAACATCGCTCAACTCTGAAATCAACTCAGAGTAAAAGGAACGGACAGCGCTCAAGTGACTTGTTTGACTGTGATGTCAATTCAAGTATAGACGCAAGAGCAGAGTCCATGGAGTCAGTGGGCTTGCCAGATCACGGAAATAATAATCTGAATATCAAAGGCTTCATGCGGTTTTCTTAGAATCAAGAAATGAGATAACAACAGGAGAGCAATCATCTCCCAGCAATTTTTTAATTTCAAGATTTACACTTTAAAGTCTGAATGAGGACCTGAGTCAATACGCTAAAAAGTAAAGCAGACACTCCTTAACAACCTCTGCAATTGGACAGGAACTACAAGAGCATGAACTCTCTTTCGCATCCTCCACTTTAAAAGCTAGCAAGATGACTGTGTAAATTCAAAGTCAGCCTAATTTCAAGTGAGTAACAGATACTCTGTATTATTTAATTCATCTAATTAAAAAAATTATTGTGTCTTTTTTTTCTCTGTATTATTGATAATGAAGATATGAAGCATTAAGCCTTTTAAAACAATCTATATAACGAAGCCAGGCCAAGAAATTAAAACATCATATAGTGCCTCTTTATATATTGATTAATATTTTAATTCGTTTTCTAAGCAGCGATAGAGGAAAAATAATTCTTATCTTAGATTAAAATAGTTTCGAATAACTCTTGTGTTTATATCTTTTATCTTTATCTTTAATTGAAAATGGAAAGTTCAGCATAAAAAATGAAAGCCATCAAAATTTATGTTTCCTATATAATTTCCTTATAAATCATTCAACAGCAACCAGGTGATGTTGATACTTTAGAATTCGGAGAAGTGGAATTACCTCAGCCAAAGGAAAACGAAATCTTAATAAAAATTGAGTACTCCGCTCTCAACAGAGCAGATATCTCACAGGTAATTTTTAAGTCAAGTCTGATATCATTTTGACCAAATCATATTCTAGATTTACTTTAAAAAGTTTTCAAGTTTTAATGATTACAATGTAGAGAAAGGGATAATATCCCCCTCCTCCAGGGGCCTCCCCAATTATGGGTCTTGAGGCTGCAGGATATGTGATCAATGATTTGAGTGAGCTCGAGGGAGAAAAGTACAAATAAAGCAGAAGAGTCATGGCTCTGCTTAACGGAGGAGGATATGCGCAGTAAGATATTTCAGTGCTTTGGAATTACATGCATATTACTTTATTCTTTTTGAATTTTAGAAAATAAATTTTAATTAGTTATACTTTAAATGAATAAAGTTAAATCTTACTTTTATTATTTATTCTTTGCTAAGCTGGTTTGAATAATTGGTTGATAGGTTCGCTTCAGTGCATAAGGATCATGTGATAGATATCCCCGAGTCTTTGTCATTCGAACAGGCAGCCTGCCTACCTGAAGTTTGGTGCACAGCCTTCTAGATTTTAGTCTTGATTGCTCAAATCTAACCCACTGATACGGTACTTGTAAAATAAAAATAACTACAAATAGAAAATACACAAATAATTTCCTTTTACATGCTGCAGCTGCTGGTGTGGGCACTAGCATGATCTAACTTGCTAAGAAATATGGAGCCACCGTCATTGCAGTCAGTTCTTCAGATTAGAAACTCCAGTTCTGCAAAGAGTAAGTAGTTCATAAAAGTGAAAGAGAGAAAGAGGTAGTGTGTTTCATAAATCCGCTTTCTATAGACTTGGAGCTGACTTCTTGATAAACTATAAGGAGAATCCTGATTTCTCTAAGCTTGTGGGAGAATACACAAACGGCAAAGGAGCCACGATCATAGCTGACCCTGTCTGTGCTTCAAACTTCTTCTATGTACTTTAAATTTCTCAAATTCAACCCTGCATTTAGAACATTGACTCTCTTAAAATAAGCAAAGATAGATTTTATGTTCAATTCTTATAATTTGAAATCTTGCCATGGATGGAAAGTGGGTGATATATGGATCACTGGGTGGAATGCAAGTAGAAAAGCTCAACATGGGTCTCCTCTTCAGAAAGCGAGCAAATCTTCACAATACTACTCTCAGGAATAGAAGTGTCGAGTACAAGAGCAACCTAGTCCAAAGACTTAAGGCTGAGTGCCTAGAGGGTTGGGTTGACGGTGCACTTAAGCCCATCTTGGATAGAGTCTATGGCTTTTCTCAAATCAAAGAAGCTCACACCTAAACCAAAAACTTGTAATTAAAATTGAGGTGGGAGAAAAAAATGAAATCCTCAAAAACTCTTCTATGATATTATAGTTTACATGGAGAGTAACGAGAGTATAGGCAAAATTCTGATAAAGTACGATTTGTGATTTCAAAAAGAGAAATTAAATCAATTCATAATTTCATCATTGAAGCTTAAATCAAATCAGTTCAATGAAAAAAAAAAATTGAAAAAAGAGAGGTAAATTATAAGTAAGGAAATTAACTTTCATAATGATCATTCATCAACATCGAAGTCTATCTCTTTCTATTTTTCATATTACTACTATAATCTAGCAAGTGCTTGAATATCCTCTCTTTCTCTCTGGAGATTGTAATTATCTTGTTCATTTGAGTTTAATAAGGGCTTTCTCTCTTTACTCTATATCTTATAGCTGCCTCTCTCTTTGTTAATTTTGACTTCCTCAACTATTTCTTCTCTTTCATATTATGAGTTTGATAGATTGGGCTGCTTTTATTCTTGACTGGGAAATTTGAAAATACTCAAAGGGCCTTCAGGCACACTTTGGGGAACTTAGCTCTGTGAACGAGGGAAGACCTAGGTTGTAGGGTACTGATAGAAAAAGTTATTTGCCTTGCCTACTACTTGCTGGAATCCTGAGGGAGTGCCGAATGCTCTAGTATCCTATCTCTGCTCTTGAAGCTTGAGTTGCCGACGCTGCATGCGCCAGTTCTGCCTTTTGAAGGTTATGCAAGATACCAGAACTGCGAGAAGTATCACTCTTAAATAAGTAACTCTGATTATTAAGTACTTAGAAATAATGAGTGTCACAAACAAGAATGTGCCGATGAAGATGATAAGAAAGATAGCCCAACCTGGGACCGCTGAATTGCAAACTGAGTTGTCAGAGGAACAAAAGCTTATACTTGTATCACAGCAACTGTAAGTGCATGCTTCGTTGTGAATGCAATATTAGGCATTAGCTATTCCAAGCCCCATTCTTTGACTGGAGAATGTCTACTCATTTCCTTTTGAAGAACTTAGAGAATATTAAGGCAGCTGGAAATCTAATCCAGCAAGGAGCAAAGTTGCTATTTTGATAAATTTTAGTGTAGATCTGTTGTCTTATCGAGATTTTATTGTACTTTTATTCTTAGTTTGCATTCCTCCTTCCATTATCCAAAATATGATAATTATTACCACTTCAAAGATAGATTACTTTTAAGCTTATGATCACGTATGTAAATAAAGAAAATTAGTATAATAGCGATGATAAATATTCTATAACTTGCGAAACTCACAGCTATTATTGTTAATAATTTTCTTCTACTTATCTCTGCCTCCTCTCTTCTTTAATTTGGGATTGAGAGGGGGGGCAAATTAAAATATTATAGTTTTTCTTCGGTTGATTACGGTTGTGAGTGTATAATTTAGATTATAGACAATTTCGTTTAGAATTTTAATTTTCAGAATTAATACATACATCATCATCATGAATATCAATTTGATTGCCCAGACATATCAATCTCAAAACTATATCACAATTTAAATAAATTGATAATAAAAAATTAACTAAGAGCGAGCAAGGAGCATTCAGCAAATCTACTCTCCTTCAGAGAGCGAGCAAGGGCCTTCACAACAACAAAGAGAGATTGTACAGACCATTAAAAACTATAACAGAAAGTCCATCCATGAGTTCATCTTCATCTTTCTATATGATAAATAAACTTAGCAGAATATTTTATAGGATATTCTGGCTTCTCTCGGGTAAATTAATCACATTTACTAATGAGTTATTCTTTTCTAAGTAAATTGTATTTGGTGGAGTGCTAATAGAAGGAATGATAAACAAGGACTTGGGGGAAGAAGACTTGGTTGCAAATTTGAATGTGACTTCCTCCTTCACGATATTCGTAGATGTGGTCTTCTTCATGCTAACTCAGAAAGCATACGAGCTACATCAGCTGTTGATTCAAGTGCTGTTCCTGAGGCGCAGCCTCTTCGCCATCACATTTCTCTCTTTCCAACTGATGTCCATGGGCTAAATAAAATATCATTACACATAGTAAGGATGTGTATGATGTGTGCGTAATTTGTAGGCTTAACAAGTTACTTCGGAGGGTGCATCTGCGTGAAAATTCTTAGGAAATTACCCACTCCAAAAAGCTACTACTTTACTGAGCTCGTTGCTCTCTTCCTCCTACTGAGAATAAATACACATGAGAATTTATAGCAAGTCATTCATAGTTTATAATTTGAGAGTGATCCTTCACTGCTTCAGCATAAAACGCTAATGCTCCTTCTTCAGGTGGCAGCTGCCTAAACTCAAGCACATTATTGAATTGCCTCATTCAAGCCTCAACTAAATACTCACACTATTAGATCTTTACGCACTCATTATATAGTAGAGTTGGAAAAATTAAGATCAAGATGAAGATTATTTGGAGTAGAGAGAGCAAATGCACGTTGAGTTGATGGATAGGCTGCCTCTAGTCTCACATGCACAAATTTACCGCGATCAAGATATGAAGGAGCAAGTCTGCATCATCTTTAAATAACATCATTTAGCTTTAACTTATAACTATTATATACATTTAACTTAATTAATCTGCTTGGGAGATATCTTAGGAGAGAGCCCATAGAAGCAGAAGAGTTCAGAATTTGATGAAAAAACTAAGAAAATAGAAGACAAGAATAATTAAAAATCAGAGATAGTTAAGTTAGCATGCTGCTTAATTTCAATAATTATAGAATCATTGTGAGCGAGGATTATATATGAAGCATGCTCTTCGAAAGCAAACACTCTCTACCATAAGAGCTGTCTCTCGGAGTGGCTTAAGATAAAGCCAGAGTGCCCTCTCTGTCGTAATGTTGACATCATCAACACACACGTGCTTATTCCAGCTTCTGGCTCTTCAAAGGGCGATGAAGATTTGAGTTCCTTCATGGGAGTTCCCTCAAAACAAGGTCCTGGTATAAGAGGCTCCTTCACCTCCACAAATGTGGGTGTTTCAACTATTTAGAACTAGAGTCCTCATTTAATTATTTGAAGGACTATTTCTTACCAAAACAGGGGAGGTATGAGTAATAGAGCAAGAACAGAAAATGGTTAGGCAAGTGAACGACCAAGCAGACTAAGGCTCATATTTAGAAAATTATTCGGTGGTCGTCAATCATTCATAAAACAAAGATATTTATGTAAAATTTTAGACTTTTTAATCACGAGTTAACGTTCAAAATGATAACCTAAGAATTTAAGCTTATGCAGACGTATATTAGAGTGAATCTAAGCGCATTTTAAACTTTCATATTATAGGTTTCATTATTTAAATCTTAGGACAATTCAAGTGCTAACGGACGCTAGCCAAATTTGGAATTAAATTCCTAGCCTCTTGATTATTAAGGTGGCTTCCTTGAACCACCCTCAATCATAGGCGGCAGAAGATTTTAAAGACTTAACAGCGATAGGAGGATGGGAAACTAGGCTCTTATAATATGTATATATGAGTATAGAAGTTATATTTTTTAATTAAGGAATTCGCTTTGTCATTTGTATAAACAAATATTTTTTTTATGGCTCTTTTGAGGGAGGGATAAGTAAGCCGAACTTACAACCTGCGCTCTTCCCAGAATAATGCCTCTAACAATAATAACTTCGAAAGCCACTACTTTTAAATGATGAGGTTTTGAATTGCAAACTAGCAGTCACAAGTGTAATCCAAAAACAACACCATGAACATTTAATCACACTCCATTATTCTCTGAAAAGCTAATAATAAAAGATTAAACACCTAATGTCACTCAAATTTAAAACCTCAATTAATTTATTTTATAGTTTATCATTTTAATAAGATAAATGAAGATTCAAGTATTGAAAAAACTAACTACCACTGTGAAATATATACACTTAAAACTAAGCAGATAACCAACTCTAGTAGCAGCTTAGCTGTTTATAACTGTCAATAAAATTTTAAGCTATATTCTTAAGTGAGTAAGGAGGTTTTACTTCCAACTCACGTTTAAATGTTAACTCTTTAAGAATGAATGAAAGAGAGAGAAACGCTTCATTAATTTTATTCAACCCTCAAATTTGATGAGAAATGGCAAAATAAATCCATAAATTAAGTAGTAGATAGTGTACAATGTTGAATTTAAATATTAAACATCTTTTTATTAATTTTAATTAGAAATAGAATTTAATAATTACGCATCTAAATGTCTTGTACATGTCCTAGCATGATTCTGAGATATAGCCTATAAATTTCTTCTCATCTTTCCTTCCCAGTCTCGGCTTTCCTTCTTCTCCAGCAGCACCAGAACCAACTTCCAAGTCTAAGCTCTTGAAAAAAGTGGTAGTATGGAAAATTAATTCCGGGACTACAATAATGATACTCTCACATCTTAATTAATTTAAAAAAGTGAATTGTGCAAATTAAAAATGCAAATTGTATTTTATATATTCCTTATGTTTGCATGAACTCCTTTTAAAGAATAGAGTTCAAAAAGTATAAGAAGTTTGCTTGTTAAAACTTAGAGTCATCACAAATTCTGTTGGAACTCATCTTCAAATATTATGTCATCGGCTGCTTCAGCCTTCTTCTTTACGTTATGCAAAATATTACTCTTGGCTATCTAGATCCATTTCTTGATGACTCTGCGCACGTGTGGTTTCTTTATATTCCTTTACACTATGACATTATGAGCACCTACGTTCTTCATAGCATTCTCAGTTATCAAGTTAAACAATTCGTTGTCCTTCTTCTTCAAAGTCTGCGCCTTCAAATAAATCTTAGTTAAAAATTCGCTTATGATTCTTTGATGCACTTCAAGTTGTCTATGTAAGCGCATTCCATACAGAGCGTGACAAATAGCTGATGTCTGGCGTAGAAGCGTCTCCAGCGAGCCTTGGTGAAAGGCAGTCCCATCATTTGGTATCTGAACTTCTTGACTACGTCTTGGAAGTTTACCTTCTGAACTACCTGCAGTCTGAATTCTGACTTGCAGCGCTGACACTTCTGCTTGAGCTTCTTCATCACTATATCGGACACCATCTCCTTCAAACGAATGTTCTACTTTGCATAGTCCAGCCACATTGCAGCCAATCGCTATACATGGTCATGAGTAATTAACTTCAATGGGAAAATATTTGAAGGAGTAATCTGGATGGGGATCTCCCAGTTGTAAACAGGCAGATCTGAAATTGAATCGTCTGAGACTATGATGTCCTACCCGTCAACTCCCTCCTGCTTTTTATTGTAGGGCATCAATTCCAAATCTTAGGCTATTCTATCTTGCTCAACTCTCAACTTGTCATCGATCTATTCTGCGTTGACTGCTCTCTGATATATGTCCCTTAGGAATGGCAACTCAGGTCCTGCCTGGTTAATGTAATTCACTAAATAATTTAACTTTATGAATGCGTATTTTTTTGTAATTCTTTCCTCCAAGGATGACTGCTATGTTGTGGATGATCCACTCTCTGTTGTGTCTCATGAACTTGTGTCTGAAGGGGTTCTCTTGGATATTCTGAATCAGTCTCTTCATCCTCTAATAAAATATCTTATACTGCTACTTTCAAATTATAGCTTCATGTTATTGTCCTTGTCGAGTCGGTTGACTTGAGCCACGTCCACCTTCAAGTGGTCGATGTTGCTGATCTCCCACAACTTAACGTACCCTCCTAGCATAAATACGATGGTAAGTACTCGTAATGATCAAGCATATTGAGGAAGGGTTTCAAGAGAACTGCTATTCCAACTATCATGACTTAGTAGGCGAGAAGCACTGGGTCAGCGAAGGGGTTGTAGGTCTACCTCAACATAGTAGTGAAGCCCATACATAGCATGATCACACCCCAGGAAGTAAGTGAAACGACATAGTAGTACTGAGAGGAGAAACTCATGTTCTCCAGTGAACGCCAGGAGTGGAGAATTGACTTGTCCATCCTTCTCCTTGACATCTTAAAATGCTTATTGTATTTTCACTTACTAACTTTTAATCCACTTGTGAGGTCTATTCCTGAATTTATAGTCACAGTAGGTGAAGTAGTCATAGAGTTTGTAGCCATGTAAAATCTCCAAGATGTGAAGGAGGAACACATCGATCACCATCTGAGGGATGACTATGATAATAGCGAAGATCATGTAGTAAGTCAAGTCGGACTACCTGATCTGGTACTGCTAGGGGATTCTAGTCTCATTTGAGAACAAAATCACATAGAAGAGTAATGAAATTTTTCAATTCACGGTTTCAGTTATCAATCTTATTTTATTGATAGAGCACGAAGGGTGTGATGAAAAGAGCTTGAGTGTTACAGGCATATGTTTAAACGCTACCCAACAAATGCTCCATACCCTCTCCCTTTTCTAGGATACCTAGTTTCTTGTTACCTTTTTCGTTAGTGTGATACTCACTCAAATTAATCAGCTGCATTTGAATACTAAAAAGAAGTTAGATCAGTCGGAAATATCTTAAATGGAGTAGAAAAGAGAGAGCTTACTTGAGTTGTCTGCGCAGAACTCGTCTGAATATTCTCTCCACGATTTTAATCTTGGAGCTCACTCTAATTATAGTCTTTTACAGTACGAATTCAAGGTGCTCTACTAGTGGGCCCACATAAGTTCTAGATACGACTACCAATCAACAAATAACCCATTATCATCTTTAAGAAGAAAGTATGTTTTCTATTTGAAAAGCATATCTTCTATTTAATGAGGTTTCAATAAAGTAGGAAATGATAAAGCTCTGGAAGTCATTTGCACCCATAGTCATCACGAAGTCCAATATCTCATTTTTAAAATATTTCAAGATAAAAATTTTTCAATGCGACAAAGGTTCCTAGTAGAGGAGTGGTCATTAAAGCTTCTCCCATAACGATTCTCATAATAACTAAACAGTAATATAAACAAGTGCAAGACTACTTACTCTACTCAAGTATGATGTCTAGGAAAGTGAAGCCGACTTGGAAGTAAAGAATATTTTGACCGAAGATCTGCGAATAAGAGAACTCCATCTTAATCATCACAAATAAGGATATGAAGAAGCAGTTTATGTAGTAATGCCGACGTTTCCAATCAAGGGCACTTCTAATGTTTGTCTCATCCTCTGGCAGTTCATCTTCATCATTAACAAATGAAAAAATCGAAGGCGACTCTGTTATAATAATCTCTACATTAAATAATTGGCAGCTCCTTCACCTTCATCTTCGTCGTTATCTTCCAGTGAGAGTTCTAATTTTTCCTTGGCAAGTCTATCTCGCATGTCGTCTATGATCTACTCTTGCTCTTCGTGCGATGGTTTGGGGATCAGGTTGTGAGAACCATAAGTCAGGAATACAACTATAGAAAAGCAAAGTTAATTTCAAACATTGTAGTGTAGAAATAGAAACTTACAGCCAATGACCATGAAGCCAAGTCCGAGTCTTCCAGCTCTGTTGCTGGTGATGTCGTCTGAGGAAAGTTAGTTGCCCAGGTTGGACCAATCATTTTGGATGTCATCAAACCAAGTCTGCTGCTGCAAGAATCTCAACAGCCCCGCTGTGATCAGAGCTGGTATTGTAGCCAGTAAAGTTTAAGATAAGGAGATGCACTTATTAACGAGAAGGCATATACTAAAAAATTTAAAGTTCCTATAGCTGGAGGTCTGAATATAAATTACTTTCCTAGAAATATGTTTAAACCTTATAAGAATAGAACTCTTCCCATATGCTTGAATCTGAGGGAGGGAGGCTTCTTAATTTTTGAGAACTGCAAATTCACAAGCCAGAACATGACAAGAGCCAACATCAGCACTATGGACACGAAACTGAAAAGCAAGATTTTAATTTAAGACCATAAATATATATAAATTGAATGGCCCAATTTATTAAAGATGTAGATGGGGATTGAGAACTGGAAAGTGTTGATGAGATCGAAGTAGGAGAGAGCTTTGTAGTTGATGCGAAGCTAGTAGTATCCCGTGTTTGACACATTGAGGTCTGAATAGTTTTGTAAGTTGACTTCTACTTGAGATAGACGCTTCAGACTCTTCTCTTCTTCAAATTACTTTAATGGTCATTTTTCATTTATGAATCTGATTTAATTTTCTTGGTAGTAATAGATATTGAGCTCTACGATAGTTGGGATGCCTGAGGAACCAGACTGAGGGTTGAAGGTGACTGGGATCAAGAAGTCACTGCCTGCCTCTATCTCTGAGATATAGGCTGTCTGGGGATTGCTGTCTATATAATGTGAGTGAATAAAAAGAAGGACTAGCAACAAGAGTAATGAGCTTACCGTCTCCGTTGGTTTATCTGAAATCATTCTCACTGATGGGATACTGAGTCATGTAGAAGAGATCTGTCTACGAGGAAATCGCATAAACTTATTCTGAATTCTATGTCATGAAAAAAATCGTTATAATTGCTCTTCAGTGTAAGTTTACCAACGAGTGGAGGTGGAGATGGTTGAACCCAGCGGCTCATCGTACATGCAGTTGAGTTGAATGTTACATTTGTCTGCTATAGGGTCCAGTCCAGATGAAGGGATTGGGTTCACCACTCTAATCTCATCATAGGTCTTTTAAACATCACTTATTTTAAATTGCCAATAGGTGGGCAAGGTGCATTACGAATTGGTAAATTGATTAAAGTGAAATGCACTTGTAAGATAAATTGTATTCGAGCAGGTCGTACAGTATGATATTTGAGTCATAGCCTTCACAGTTACTGAATCAATCATACTTGATATAAAAATGAAATATTATTTTATGAAGAAGGGAAGCCAAGGCATGATTAAAGCGCTGATCTAGTTGCTATCCCAAAAGGTGGAATCGTACACATCCTTATCGAGTGTCTTCCTCACCGGGGTGGCTCCGTCCTCAGCCGTAGAAGCAAAGTTCAGAATGAAGTTGGGGTTTGTAGCCGGATCAGGAGCGTTGTAAGGTATAATTATATCATTAAATTAATTACTATAAGTTTTTAATTCTTGATATATAAGGTATGGTGATGATATTGCTGAGTTGGGCCGCTCCTATCAGCACTCCCCAAGTCAGATTATAAAATATGAGAACTATATTGTAAATGTATGAGATTAGTGAACATGGTCTACCTGTGAGCGTTGTAGAATTCTATGTATGCTTGCTTTTTGACTAGCTTCAAATAGGGCTGGAAAAGTCCATGATACAAGTAAATCCCCACCTTAAACTATTTCAAAGTTTAAACCTGAATCAATAAATATCCTTAAATTACAATCCACTTTTTATAATCTTCTTGTTTTTTATAATAGATAGCGCTCTGCTACCAGTTAAAATGATTGCATTAAGATTACTGTTTTTAAGTTAAAGACCTTGATCCTCATGACTCCACGCTTGTTAGTGATAGCCGTGTTCTAAATTAGAATGAGAATATAGTTTAAAATGGAAATTTAAATCGATCACCATGATCAGTATTAAACTTACATCTATGCTGAAGTAGTCTGGGAGAGAGACTAACTGATTGGTAGCAGAGTCAATTATTACTATAGCATAGTGACTATTCACTAATCAATAATTTATTACATATTAATTTCTACTTATTTTACTATACTTAAATTGTAGACAAAGAGTTTGGGTAGTGCACTGAAATTAAAAACTATCAAGGCTGTCTAAAGTGGGTAGAGACTAAAGTCATCCAGGGTTTCGAGTATACAGATAAAAAATTCTTGAAGTGTTGTGAGTATGTTAGTGTCAAATTTATCGAACTCATCCATATCACTATCATTGGATGCCAGACTCTAAATATAAGAATTATAAAATAAAGCGCTCTAATTTATTGATTTAATAGACTCTAAAGAGCAAAGATAAAAAAGGAAATAGTAAGTGTGAGGGTCTTACTCTGTCCTTGATTGCGAGGGAGGAATTGTCCAAGGTCTACTTGATTGGATCCACTATGCTCACTGGTCCTTTCGCATTTGGCTCTAGAATACACATTCCTATGCAAGATGCCTGTCGAGCAGCTGTAGTCGTCCCCAATCTAACATAAAAATTATTTCTTGACTTATTTTTTATATTATCATGGTTTTTATTAATGAATGGGCACTTCAAAGCAGTAGAGTTGGTTGCAGTATCTAATAAAATAATAAGGATACTACTCGCTTAATGGAAATTCCTTACACTACTATATCATATAGGCTCGGTAGGCGTTTATCAATTCCTCAGGCAACACAGAGTCCTCTGCGCAATCTACCTCATTTTGAATTGTTGCTACATAAGCTTGCCTATATTTATAAATTATAGACATAAGCATTATTTTTATTTATCAGCCTTGAGACAATGTAGGATGCGTTGAATTAAAAAATAGCTACACTCCTTTGATCTTTTCTATATTGATTCATTGATATGTTGTTGAAGTTGTATTTGAAAATTTGCCACTGCATGTCGTCAATCAAGCTCAGATAAACCATTTTAAGTAATTTATAAATTCCCACCCATATACTCTCTAAAGTTTAGTATCTCTGATTTCCTTGGTACTAAGCCAGTAGCGTTTAAAAAGCATATTTCAAAAGACATTCATTCACTCACATATACAAATACAACTCTTTTAACGTTTTATTGGTAGTCTTGGAAATATTGGCTTGAATTTTTGCGAGAGTTGCCTGCATAGTGGCTAGGTCAGATTTCTAAGTGGCGATATTAAACTACTTCATGAAAGCTTGAGTTTTAGTTACCCACTGATCGATCCCGTCCAAAATTATTTTCTTGTCCAGTTGCACCAACCCAGGCTTGAATTTTCTAAGAAAAGATATGAGAGTCAATTTTAACAACAACAATAATCAACTTAAAAATTAACTCTTGCTAAAAAGATTTCAGTTGATGAAAATTAATATTGACTTACCCATCTGTGTCGATGTCTCCAGCAGTTCCAGTGGGACAGTAATAGCCCACCAAGCAAGCGTTCTAATTGAATTTGGTTTTACTGGTGCCACTAGGGCAGAAATAGCCTGCCTCACAAAGATAGAAGTCCTGTATTTCACTGCTGCCTGTGTCGCAATAGTAGCCAGTTGGACACAAATTTAATAAAAGGAAATATGGATAGAGTAAGTATAATTCAAATTATTGTACATGGAGTTGGTAGTGGTGGCCCAACCGCAAGTGTATCCCTCTTGACAGTCAGTTGCGTCAAACATAGTCTTGATACCGGTGATGCCACAGAAGTACTTGGGGTCGCAGTTGACGCACTAGTTCTCACTTGTGACTCCAAATTAGTTGGAGTAAGTTCCTTATGGGCAGGGATCGCACTAGGTTTGGCCCAGCTCAGCTGAATAGGTTCCCTATGGGCATATTTCTGGCTCAATCATGGCAGTAGTTGGACACTGATAGCCTATGGGGCACTGCTTGCAAGTGGCAGAAGCTGGCAAATCCTGGTAAGTGCCTGCTCTGCAAGCCTCTTGAGCCTCATTACCTGTGCCCTCCGAGTAGTAGCCTGGATCAGCAGGGATCATATCTGACGAATTGGGCGGGCAATAATATCCTTCTTATAATAAATCTTCTTTTTATAAGAAAACGGAATTCTCTTTTCTTAACACTGTCCTCCTCCATTCGCATCCAAATTTACTCTTGAACTTTAAAAATGATTATCTAGATCCTTTGTACCAGACTAGCAATAAGTACCTCCTTAGCAGGTTTGAGCTGCCTAGGAATTGGAGCCATTAACTATCGGCGTATAAACTCCAGCCAGGCAATAGGAACCTGCATTGCAAAGATTTGGCTTGTACTACTTCTGCACAGTAGAAAAGGTATAGTTCGTATTATATAGGCATGAATTTAATTAAAATTAGGAGACTTTAAAGTTAATTTAAATTATATTTGATGTATTTTATCTCTGTCATAATTAATTAATTAAATTTACAAATACCACTGATCAAACTTAATTTTATTTTAAGAATTATAATGCTTAATCGTTATTTTCTTTATAATAAACATCTTATCCTATGCTTATTTAAGTGCGAGCTTATCATTTTGATGCAATAATTTTAAATAATTTGCCTTCTCATCATCATCTTTCCTATTCATTGTCTTTTTAATCAGTCGGCCGCTCCATATCACTATCTTGACCCGATGGGAAGAGTAGGTAACAGTAGATATTAGAATCATTTAATATATTGTAAGAATCAGGGGTGAAGTCAAAATTGCAAAAATAAATCAAAGCTCAGACACTAAAAGTCTTCTCCTATATGCAGGATAAATATAGACCCGCGCCAGAATAATTAGACTCAGATCGACAGAATCTGCTTGCTCTACTCCTGATTTGACATTGGCGGATAAAATTACGACTCGGCTGGTAGA
>JAJKFJ010007140.1:0-16801 GCA_027382625.1 Tetmemena sp. SeJ-2015
AAAGAGCCTTGTACTGATCTTGATTCACACTTTCGAAGCACTGGTAAAGTCTAGCGTTGGCCTCAAGGTAGAGCTCGTATGTGGTCTTCATATTATTCGCCTTAGTTTATTTATTAAATTATTAATTAATTTCCCCTCTTCTCATTTTGGAATGAGTTGGTAGTTCTCATTTGGTGAGAGCAATTATATGCATCTTTTCTTATAATTTACTCTTGAAATGTTTCCCCAATTAAATGGCTCTCAGAGCTAGAAGCAACTCACTTAAGATTTAAAGTGAAAATATCTGCGCTTTTATTTTTGTTTAAAGTAGTAGATTTCCTAGGGCAAGGAAGTAACAGTTCTGGCTTTAGACCTGTGCAAGCTTCCAAATTTTTCGACAAGAGTCAGCTTGAAAAGGAGAAGAAGAGAAAGCAGTCGCTGAGACAAGAGGGTCAAATATATTCGAGCTCAATCTAGCTGTATAATTAAGAAGATGGAGGAGATTTCTTCTTCTCAAATGAAGGTGAGAAGTTGAAAGTTTATGAAAGCTAGTTAGGTAGAAGCTAGCAATCTGGGCGAAGGTAGAATTCAAACTTGTAAGATGCTCAAGGTGCTGTGAAGAGAAAAGATGGTTCGCCCTCTCCTAGAAACCCTTTCGCATCTAGAAAGATGTCAGTGGCTTCTTCTTAAGGGTTAAATGTGAGCGGTATTCCAGATTCAAATGCTCTGCAAAGTTTAAAGATGCTGGAGGCAAGGTTAAAAAAGGAGGACAAAAATCAACCACAAGGAAAGAAGGAGTATCATTTCCTTCATATATACATATATTCATGTCTATCTTTTTAAGGATTTCAAACTCTAAATTAACTCATCAATCGCATTACTGAACTAAGATTATGAAAAACTCATTAGCTTGACT
The DNA here is from genome assembly GCA_027382625.1 of Tetmemena sp. SeJ-2015. Classification (NCBI taxonomy): domain Eukaryota; phylum Ciliophora; class Spirotrichea; order Sporadotrichida; family Oxytrichidae; genus Tetmemena; species Tetmemena sp. SeJ-2015. Next base: position 896 of record JAJKFJ010007140.1, read on the forward strand.
AGGCATGTGCAAGAGAAGGAAGAGCTCGACTAGCAGTTAAAAAAGAATCCTCATGGAGCTCCTGGTACTACTAAAACGATACTAAAGAAGAATGCCTCTAATTTGGCATTACCAGGTGGGAGCAAAGATTAAAACATGAGCAGAGATGCTACTCGAATAAGTTTTAAATTGTATTCTTATCTTAAAGAATAATCCAAAAATCTCATAGCTAAGCCACACTCCAGAGAAATCCACTCAAAAGGAAAAACAATCAAGAATCAAGAATCCTTGATGGTATCGATAACAAGAACACAGAGAATGACTTTGATAACGATGATGATGATGATATTTTGGAGAACCACGATGCTAGTAATCTTAAACTTAAACTCCAATTTATTTCTGGTTCTAAAGGAATGAACAGCTTTTTGCCTCCATCTTTATCTCATATCAAGAAGAATTAATTGTTTTTAGACCTCTCTCTTTATCTTTTTAATTCTATGAGTGCATCTAATTCTAAATTAAGCAACTACCAAGATAGTTTGGCAACTCAAAATGGCCAAAATTCCTTACTGACTCCGCTTTAGCTTCGTTATCTGACTATTGCAGTATCTAAGGAAGTGAAAACTTTCAGCACCCAACAAAAGTAGAATTAGCAGTTTCTAAATCAGAACAGCCACATAAGCATAATCTCAAACCTAAACCCATCATCTCAAGACTCAAAGCTCTTTGAGAAGATTACAACTAGCTAGACCCCTCAGAGCTTGAAGTATAATAAGGGAGGATTTAAGTCCAATAGTCAGGCCGCTGAAACAGCAGTCATGTAGGGCTATATTCAGCGTCTGTTAAAAGAAAAGAAGGATAAGCTCAAGAGCATATTTTAGAATTCCGATAATTCTAAAGGCATGTTTAGTTTCGACAAGATACCCATCAAATCATCTCCAAAGAAGAATTATTAAACTGAGATAGTTAATCGTCAGCAAACAAAGAAATTCGCAAGCTAGAAGTCTAATGATATATTATAAACTTTAAGAATGGAGAGAGATATTTAATTTCAGTCTATTGAGGTTGATATGATAAAGGAGGAAATGAATGATGATGACGTTAGAGAAGGAATGAATTTCCATTATAGAGCATAGATATAGGAGTATATAATTAAGTAATTAAGTATTTCTAATAACATTAAGGGACGTGAAATTGAGAACTGAAGCTTTCTGTTTGTCTCTAGAAAACCTAATATTTTTTACCATCCAAAAATAAAAAAAGTATCCAAAATTTTAAGTCGGCACTATAACTCTAATGATGAATCATTCTTCCCGATTTCCAGGTTCAAATAAACTTACAAAAATTAATTTTAAAGATATAAACGTATGTTATTTTAAAGTGTCTCTTGATAAATCATTTCTAAGTATATTTTAAATCTCTGCTTTATATAATCAACATTTACTGTATAATTGCAGAATAAGAAGTTAAAATGTTAAACAAGCCTAATGATACTATTCAAGAGGGACTAAAAATTAATCAATCGAGAGAGTCAGTTCATCAGCCATAATAATTACATTTGAAAACTACAGGATGAATACGAATCGACTGATAAATGAGAGCTAGAAGATTTCCAAGAACCAAATTTCTATAAACATTAAATTCCCCAAAGTGTCCCCGAGAGAGCTTAAAACATAAAATATGATCTGCTTTTTTTCCTGCTTACAACTTTCTTTAAGTTCCTTTCATCCATTAAGCTGAAAGGGTTAGATGCAATAACTCTTTAAAAGTTAAGTGAAGCTTGAATTTTAAGAATTCTTAAGTATATTTCCTGAATATGATGAAACTGATAGGAAGAATCTAGCCCAACTTGAAATCCTAGAAGAGAAACTTAGGAACTTCGAGATTATCAGAAAATATATTTACTTTCTTGAGAAGATGAAAAATTAGGAAACGAATCTATCTTTTCGGAGGCTTTGCAAAAGGAAGTAACTATTCATGCCAGGTATTAGAAAATAAGGGAGAAGAGGGGATTGATTATCCATAAAAGAGATTTGGACACACCCTTTCAGTCTATAAGAACAACTTGGTTCTAAAGATAGAGAGAAATACTTTACAATCTAGATCAGACTCACTCTAAATGATGTTAAACTTTTAGATACCAGTAAGTAATTACTTCTTAATATACAAACCTATTTTAGAGACTAAGAAATGGGAAACAGACGGCTTCATTCCCTATGAGAGAGATGGCGTTTTGTAAGAAGCTCCAAGGAGAAGGATGCATCATGCAGCTGATGTGTATGGCTGTATTCTTACAGTTCATGGAGGATTTCAAATAACTTTGAGAGTAAAATATAATTGCCTCTTTAGAACTAAAAAGTTGGATTAAGTGTGAGATCACTAAACAGCCCAAAAAACTCACAGCTAGATACTTAGAAAATCTAATTAAAAAAACTGAAATAGATAATTGAAATCAATTCACCTATTTTTGTGAGTATTTTAAACGCAAAAGCATTTTCTTTGAGGATTCTGGAAATATCATATGACATAGTTTTTCCTCTTAGCTTCAGATAAGACATCTTGAATTCTATCTTTGAAGACATAACCCTTAGTTTCAAAGTTAATGTCATCTATAGAGATAAATAAAGAAGTCTAACTTACTTTGATCGAATTGATAAATCTGAGATGGGCAGTAGACTTTCATATTTACTAAAATAAACTGAAGCCTTAATATAAACGCCTTGCTGAGTGTAAGCATCTAGGAGCAGGAGGTTTACCCGAAGGCTGCAATTTAACTATCTCTAGAGACATCATTGGAAGCTTCTTTTGGCTCTTATACTCATTCTATATAAAAGTTTTAAACTTTTGAGCTTTCCTTCTTCGAATATTTGAGTCTTTTCTGATTCTGATTGAATTAAATTCTAATGATGAACCATAGTTCGTTATAATACTATTGATAGTTATAATTAAATGAGAGTAGCACCTGTTTGGTGATGACTGCACGAGTACTCTAATACCCATTGCAACAATCTGTTCTACTTCTCTTGGTGTGAGCGCGCATCTTCTCTAGATCCACTATGCAGATTCAAGATTCTTTTCATCTTCAGTATTCTTAAAATTTATTCTAATTTAGATTTAATGAACCTTATTTTCTTAGTCTTGATAGAAAATAGACTGTTTTATTTAATTAAGTACTATTAAAAGAGCTAAACTTTCAACAGGTCTTTCTAAATTTTTCCTTTACAGGTAATCTTTAGTAAAAATAGCATTAAAAAGCTTTTCAAGCAAGAAAATTTAAAATTTTTATAATCCGATATTTTCTTAATTTTTGTGAATAAGATAAAACTGCATAAAATATATTTGAATCACTAACAATCATAATAGAATTTTTTCTCTTATATAACCTCATGAAATATTAAAGCAAAGATTTTCCAATGATCTGAGAAATCTTTACGCTTTGATTATTAAATATTAGTCTCTTTCAATTATCTATCATTCAGTCATTCATTCATGAATAAACTAATCCACTAATTTCTATTTTAATTCTTCTTTTCACATACAATTAAAGCTCAAGAATACAATATGGGGCTGCTTGATGAATTGCTTGAGAAAAAGATTAGAATGATTGACTACGAGTGCATTAGAGAAAACAAAGAGGATAATCCCCAAAGATTGGTCGCTTTTGGCCGATATGCAGGCATAGCATTCAATTAATTCCTTATCAAAAATTGTCTTTAATTTTTAAAATAGCAGGAGCCTTTGACTTTTTCAGAGGTGTTGGAGAATTCTTGTTGCAGAAGAAACTGCAAACTCCCTTTATCTTCCTCGGAAGTGCCTATATGTACGAGGTTTATATGGTAGTAGAACTCCTAAGCAATTCTCACCAATGGTTTTCGCTGTCACTGGAACAGGCAGAGTCGCATAGGGAATCATCGAAGTTATTTCTTCAAACAATTTTGACATCTCTCAATTCTCCGGCCAGCATCTTATCTACATTTGAAATGCCAAAGGAAGCAAGCAACCACTTTGGAGAAAGACTGATCGATCGATGTATTATCATCCTTGTTTTTTTAGGTGAGCTGACTCCCTCTTTCTTATACATTTAGAAACTGAGAAAGATTAGAGAACAGACTAAAAGACATTAGGAAGAATACATGGCCAAGGTTAAGGAAGCTGAAGGAAAGAGAAGTTCACTCAGAAGAGGAATTAAGTTCGACACTGTTGTGTTCTAAGGCCATCTCTTCGATACCAAATTTTTCAATAAGCTAATTGATAAACTTGAAGAGTGCCAGATTGAGTTCAGAGTCGTGGAGTGGGAGGTCGGCAACTAGGTTGACCATAAATCTTAGGTGACTATGCAATTGATGGCCAAGGATCACGACCTCATGGATTAATGCAAGGACGCAGTGGAGTCACTTTCTCAATTCCACAAAATTGAGATCTTCCAGGGCACAGGTCCAGACTTCAACACTCAAATCGCTAAGGATATCCATCAAGACAGAGTAAAGTGAGCTCAAAGGTTGATCGAACAATTAATCAGGCAACCGATTTTGATTAGATAAAAGTGTCGTACATAAGCAGATGCGATTATGAAGTGCCCTATTAAAATTAATCCAAACTGAGTATCAAACTGACCAAAACTAATTTATTCATTAAACATTCCTCATATGTTTTGTTTAAAAATGGAAGAAATAAACAGGGAATAAATAGAGCATAGATCAGTGTTAAGGATGACAGACTAGACTTAGTTAAAATGCTCATATACCTTTAGAAATTGAGAGTCAGCATCGACTTCGACATTTGAAAATTCTATTTTCCATTCTATATCAGTTAAGAGCTTAAAAAGAAACTAGAACCTGGATAACTTATTCCTTCTTAATTGGATAGTATAACTGGAGAGAATAAATATTCTCCTAAAGCATATATCATATTAATTTTGCAATAAGTTCCAATTAATCAACAAACCTACAAGCTGAAATAGAGGCACAACCAATTTATAATAGGTTTTAAAAGTTCAAAAAGATTTTCGAGAAAACACTCTCAGCAACTTACACTGGCTCATTATACGGAATGAATGAGACACAAAGAAAACTTTAATGATCATTTATAAAGGAAATTTCCTCATAAGCTTATTTCTCTAGAGATGATCAGAGGATACTGGGAGGCTAAAGAGATTCTCAGTAGCTATCCATAGTCAATTATAATATTCTAGTGTATTGGGAAACTTTAATTCAAGGATTTGCAAGAGAACCTTTCAATGATACGAGAATTATTACAGAGCTAGATGGAAACTACGGCAACTATTCTTGCAATTTTAGATGCCAATTTATAACTTGGTTCTCTTTGGCGGTGGAGGAGCATACCATATAACTGATAATAATCTCATAAGAATCTGCCTTCTGGGTAGCATCCATAGTTTGCAACCTCAACCCATGCATTATTTTCTATTAGGTGAGTTTTAAAACCTTGTTTTATACTTACTGATGTCGTACATGAAGATTAAATTGCGAATTAAATAACTCAGCGCTATGTTCTTGATGTCCTTGAAATAGTTGTCATTCTTTCCTCCGAAAAATGCGATATGCTGCTTTCCAAAAGCACTTGCTGATGAGATAATTTAATGACTCTTATACTCATAGTCCTTGTCCTTAACTATCTAAACGTTTGAGATCGAAATAGAAATCTTAAGATGAAGATTTCTGATTCTCGACTTAGTCTGGCTTGATGAACTTCATTAAGAAAAGTTAGAATACACTTACTAATCCTTTCCACCCATTTAAAGCGCATTAAATTTTTATGTACCAGTAAATTATATTGAGTATATATGTATGAGGATTATGATGCCATGAAGGATGCTCTCGTAAGAGTAGCTAAAAATATTGCCAAAGTTGGAACTCCTTTCATTCTTTCGAGCGATCATCGAAGTCCTTGAGCAACTTCCTCACGTATTTATTATGAGATATCATTTATTTATAACTCTTATTTGTTGACCCTGATGAACTTAAAGATGTTGCAACAAAGTACGATAACAAAAAGATCATCATCTCTCAATAGTAGACTCAATCCTATAATAAGGCAAGCATCTTGTGCGCCACAAGGATGGAAAAGAATTCTCAAAGCAAGAGTACTACTCCCACCCTAACATGTTTGAGTCTAAGTTTGGAGAGTATCTTCCCTTCGTTCATTTTATCATTAACGGCATTTACTGGGAGGCAAAGTACCCTAGAGTACTCTCCATCGAGGAACTAAGAGAAGCTCAAATTAAGAAAACATCAGCACTACTTGGTGTGTGTGATATCTCAGCTGACTATATGGGATCCATAGAATTCACAAGCCAGTTCACATCAATAGAGAAGCCATTCCTCTTATATGATCCCATCAAAGAAGAATTCTCAGATAGCATGGGAGATGCCCATGAAAACAGTGTCCTCTTCCACTCAGTGGACCATCTACCAGCAGAAATGCCAATCTTTATTAATCTTTTAGAATTGCGCTTGAAAGACTGATGCCTTTCGTGAAGGCAGTGGTTGACTCAGACCCTTCTCTTCCTTTTGAAGAGTAATCAGATTTGCCACCTGAGATAAAGAACGCAGTTATCTGTGCCCATGGTGAGCTGATTAATAAAATTTAGGCTTGAAATTTTAAAAACATTTTCAGTTTTTTCACAAAAAAAACGATCTATAAAATTGATTTTTCCAATTTTTATTCAAGAGGGCAGCCTTAATCAATCTTTAGTTTATAATAGAGAGAGATACACACTGGCTCAGTTGACCTAAAGATAAATTAGTTTTCGGCTAAAGAAATTGATGAGTATTTTGTTTGGCGACTCCAGAATAGACACAAAGTTTTAACTTTAAAAATCTTCCATTCACAGTCAAGGGAAAGTCCGAAGATGTGTGTTATTAGGAATCTTATTTAAATAGAAGGAGCATACAACTCTCAAGCTAAGATCAGACTCCTTAGAAAATTATTGGATTATAAAACAGGGAGGATTTTCAGGAGAGACAAAAAAGGTTCTAAGTGACATCGCTCTTTACGATTTAAGTAAGAAACATAAATGATTTAAATTGCCTCTTTGAAAGAAATATACAAGACTTTCATATTTTGGCCACCAAATATAATCAGCTTTGATTAACCTGACAAGTCACTAGTAGAAACCATTGCATGTGAAAATCTGCCTTCTGAATAATATTTCATGAATTTTTTTTAACAAGGACCAAGATGATAACAAATTAATGTTCATGAAGATGTCATTCAGCGCTATTTATAAAATTGATTAGTGAACTCTAATCTATAGTTCGACCCATTTAAGAAGATTGAGGCTCGTTTGATTAATCGTTATTTTGATCTTTGCTCTCTTCTTCCTCAAGGAAATCCTATCTAGCTGCCAATCCACCAAAGACATACAGACCCATCATTTGCGAATCTATAATTTGATGGTCTTTATCTGACCCCTTAGGTTGGTATGGGTTCACCCAAAGTCCTCTCGAAAACTTGGTAGACTCATCAATAGTGTGACTATAAACAGCTGTCATCGTGTGCATGTATCTAGCTGTGGTACATATACTCATATTTAATGCTCTATTCAAGAACCTTTTGAATAATAGATGATGAAAAGAAGAAGTAGCTCTTATTAGGGATTAGTTCAGGAATGGGAACTTCCTTCACTCCGAAGATCACATCTGCTGAAGTGAGATCCTCTTATATGATTGCTCCCACTTCTGAGAATTCTTCATCAGAGTAGCACCTATAATGTGATAAATGACTATGGAGATCATCTTCTCTCCCATTTATTTTTGCCTTCTCTTACTATGCCTACAGTTTTGATATGGCCTTCCATTGATATGCTTTTGTTTATTGATAAGGGTTTTGTTATTAATTAAAGATTCTCTATAAATTGTTTATATGCGATAAATTTCTAGAGTGATAAGAATTAATTGATTAATGAAATTCATCTCTCTCTAAGTATCTCTTCTTCAGTTAGAGTTTTGTGTCCCTTCCCATCAAGAGTTTTCTTGTGTTCTTCATTAGTTTACTTGATTAGCAATCTAAGCACATTTGCTCCTCTGTTCTAGTCATAAATCATAGATTTGCGGTTGCTAAAAGGAAGTTTATTCTCAAACCATGGATTTTGAAATATTTTACTCACCAATAGTCTTCAAGTAGGAGTGACCAAGTGACATTGAAAGCGTTGAATAGAAGTAGAATAGTCGTAAATTCAAAAGCTATCCTCTTGTAGGGGATAGTTCGGAGCGTGTACTTCCAACATGTGTCGTTGTTTTTCCAAATGTGGTAGCACATAGTCAAAGGAACTCCAACCACAACAGAGTGTCTATATTAGAATCTGAGCCACAATCAATCCTTTAATACCTGAAGATAGTATAGTTGAGTCTCCAGCAATAATCTAACTCATAGAGACTTCTGATCGGCTCTGGAAGATTTGACTCATCATAGCTTTTCACTATCTAATCCTTGGAGCGCAACACAGTTCCATCTCTCTTGAAGCGCTTTGTGCCGATGAGATTTTAATTAGCAGCTAGCTGAATTTGCTCTTCTTTGCTCTTGTAGAGATTATTCTTCGATCCAAACGAACCCATTACAAACTTATAAAATAATGCAGGGCTCAAATTATTTTATCAATACTTGAAATAGCTTTTTGAATTAATTTTGACTTAGAAGTAAGATAAATATAAGAGGCAATTATTAAGAAGGCTATAAATCAAATGATAGAGTCTAGTTCACATATTGCTGAAAATCTTGTTAAATTCATCGTCAAAGCTTTGCATCTATCTCTCGTTGAAATCAATCAAAGTTTTAAAACCATCTCCTGCATCTTCACATTTAATTCATAACAAGAATGAAAAAAATGAATAAAATTCAAAAGTTGTAGCTTATTTAAACCCTCCGAGTTTATCACTAAACTAAGTTGGATTGGCTCTTGAATCTTCAATGGAATTTTTGGATTCAACAATACGAGGACTTAATGTTTAACCTTGATAAGGGAGGTAGGAAGAGGCATAAGTTTAAGTTGGAGCTTGTTTTCCAGTATAAAAAACTGTAGGCTTTTTCAATTAACTAGTTAAAGTCTTAGAGTTTGAAGTAGGACTTAATATGTTTTAATCTTAGGAGAGGATTTTTCCTCTCAAAGTGAGAGATGATAAATTTTACGAAGGTGATCCCAATATGGACTTCATAATGTCCTCTTCTTGCCTCTTTTCAAAGTTTAACAAAAATTCATTTAACTATTGCTACAAAAAGTTTTTGAGCTCATCTATTGTCTTAATATATTTGACAGGGGAAGTTATTCTCGTTTCAAAGTCGTTTTCCTTATTTGAACTTGTGCCTAAGTTTGGCTTTTGCTGAGTGATTGACTGTAACTATACTTAGTTTTTGTACCTTTGCGTGTCTGCTTATGCCTATAGAAGCATCTCTCTAAGTTCTTGAATCTAGTCACTCTGTTTCCTTATCACTTCACTCTTGATATTCATCTCCTCCTGCAAATGCTTCAAAGTTATGCTCATGATTTCGTTATCTGTTTTAAGTTTAATGACTTGACCTTGTAATTCACTTTAGTTGAGTAGAGCTAACTCTTGTGAGAGGCTGGGAGTAGTTATATTAGTCTAGAGTGTGCTCAATTATTGCGTAAGATGAATGATAATGAAATAAGAAGCAGTAAGATTTTGAGATAGCTATCTCTAGTTGATTGAAGTTGATTTGTAGGCATTCATAATATCAGTTATACTATCGGAGGCAGGTTCATCTATTTAGAAGTTTATCTTTATCATATCACTTGCCTTTTGAGTATTAAGATTAAGCGATTATATGTTCTCTTATTAAGTTGGATCGAATCTGATGGTTCTCTTTTCTTGGAGAGTATTAGCACTCTTGGGAGAAAAGAGCATGAATTTATGCTTTTGCTTCTATTGAGATTTCTAAGTTGTGTGCTTAAGTATTGATTTTATAGTCTGAGTTAGAAAAAATGAAAATGCATTCATGAAGTTTGTTGAGGATAATCAAGCTCACTTTATTCTGGGGCCCCCATAGTCTGGTATAATTATCTATCTTAGTTGGTAGGAATGGATTCTCTTGATTACGAAGAGACAGAGGAACTTCTATTTGATGAAATTCCTCTAGGTAGTTATTTTAGAGGGTTTGTTTTAACATGAATATAGTTGGAATTCTAATCTGCCATTCTAGGAGTTATCCATTAAAGTAAATAAAATTAAGTGTTATCGATGGTTAAGATTAACGAATTTCAGTGAATTTAGAGTTGCTTGGGTTTCTTTTGACTGATTAGGTCTGGAAATTGGTTTAGAAACTTGTGTTAGTTGTTTGATTTTTGTGCTCCTTGTAATATTTAAGAAGTAAGAACACAAAATATATTGTCAGTTTTAGGAAGTTAGTAATTTTGAGCTAGTGTCTTATTGCAAGTTTCTTCTTCATTAAGTAATCTTTCTGCGGCATTTTCGCAATCTAGCTTGCTTTGAAACTTCTTGAACTTGTCTGAAAGTTGAGCTTTCTACACCAGGAATTAAGTTAACTGTTAATCTTGACATGGCAAGTAGAATATATAAATGGCTACTTAATACTTACAACTTCAGCGGGTGAGAGTACGGGCAGGGTATCGTCAGTAGGCATTTTAATGAAGGGTTTAGTAAGTTTCTTATTTAAAATATGATCTAGTAGCAACATAGCATACAGGTTCCTATTTTTCTTCCACTGTAGATTCTAAGTCACCATGCATTAAATATGTAAGGAAGTGTGGTTGCAATTTAATTGCATAGTTTCTTGCACTATTAACTTTAGATAAGCTTAAATTTGCTCTTACCCACTGCTCTATTCTAATTCGCTCATACTTTTGATAGCTGTAGTGCGGAGCCTGATACCTCTTCTCTATTTCCAGCATCAGTGCCACAAATTTATTGTCGATCGATTGGTTTATTTACTCTTGAGTCTGTTGCGACATTACAAAATATCCACACACCCACACACATATATTCATAGAGTACTCTATATATGTGATTTGATGTGGATTATTTAAACTTTACAAGAAGAGAATTTCAATTTAAAAATTTATATAAAAGGAGTTAATTAAACAATTAGAGTGAGAGTGATTTATAATCGCTGTGTTGCTTCAATTTAAATCTAATATTAAAATTTATTTTTTAACGAACCACCACCCACCTCACACCACAAATGAGTGACCACAAAGACAGACTCATCGGCCAATTAAAGCAAGAGGCTCAAGAACTCAGACAACGAGAGAGAGATTACAAGTCTCTGCAAGATCAGCTCTTGGCACTCGAGTCGCAGTTCAATAGACTCAATGATGAGAAGAGAAGAATGGACGATGACTATAAGGCTCGCATCGATGCAAATCTTGTCTTCATCGCCAATCTCAGAAATGAGGTCGACGACTAGAAAGGCATTCTCACTGATAGAAAGAAGCAGAATGGAGATCTCTATATCGAACTAGAGAGACAGAAAGACACCCTTGACCAGAGAGGAGTTGAGATTGCAAGACTCAGAGCTGACCTTCACTCGCAGCAAGACCTCAATAAATCTTTCAATTAACTGACTAAGATTTTCTTAGAAATAAGCAAAATTGGTTTAACTCCCTTCAGAACTAAAAGAAGCAGTTGGAAGATGATCTTTATCAGGTACGCGAACGTAACCGTGAGGATGCAGGCGAGATCGACAGATTGAATGTGCAGAATGATACCAGAGGCAAGGAGAGTGTAGAACTAGCAGCTCGCATTCGCGCCATAGAATACGACATTTCCAAGTCACTCGCCCGAATTGATGACCTCAACCGTGTACTCGACCAAAAGAGTTACGATCTCAAGAGCAAGGAGCAAACTGTCCTTGAATGCGAGGGAGAAGTCCACAAGCTCAAGACACAGCAAGCTTCTTATCAGAAGGAGCTAGAGCACCTGAAGTCACTTGAAGAGAGATACAGACAAGAGAACTCAGACCTCCAGAGAAGAATCGACCAAGAGAGCGGTAAGAATCTCGACCTAGCTGCTCAAATAAAGGACCTAGAGGCTAAGATTAGAGTGAGAGAGGACCAAATAATCAGCAACAGAAAGGAGCTTGATGGTGCCAGATACTCCAACTCAGCTCTTCTTGATAACAACTCTAACCTCCAAGCTGAGATAGATGCCCTGAATAACCACATCAGAGTTCTATCACTTCAGAATGAGGACTTGACTAAGGAACTAGATCAATTCGTGGAAGCAAACGAGGCAATTAGAATGAGACTCGATAGAAAGACTAGAGTGTTAGACTTGAGATCTAAGAACGAGCAGCAACTCCAAAAGTCATTGGCTCATGTTTAGGACTCTAAGTCCCCAGCTAGGCAGAGATGAGCGTGAATGCAGTAGTGCTTGCTCATTTGATTTGCATAATAGTCTTATTTAAGGAGATACAGTTATAACGCAACTTGATCTGGAACTCGCATGTGACTCTACTAATGCACTAATATAAGCCTCCCCACTTGTTAAATTTTTCTAACTTAAGATTTTATTCCTCTTGAATTTCTCAATTGTATTTCATTAGAAAAATTGTAAGAGATGAACTTCGAATTATTCAAAATTTCTATCTAACATCACTTTATGACCTGTAATGTGGATTTACAATTTTTTCAGAGGCCTTGTTAATCTGCTCTATTTCTTAGAAGATTTTGTTCATCCTAATCTTAACCTCTGGCCCATGTATCATTTCACTTATCTAAGAACTGAAGCCATCTTCTTATAACTAATAGCAATCACCTTTGTCATCATAGTTTGAGCTTATCTAATCTAATAAAATTGTTTTTAAAATATTTTGACATCTTTGCTCAGAATGAATTCTAGGTCTTGATTTTCTAGAGGCGGATTTATGGCTTATTATTTCTTTGTTTACTAAGTGTGATTTTTATTTCCAAAAGCTTCCATTACCTTCTACTTTGGAGTATTGATCTTCTTTCCAGTCATTTTAAAGTCTAATAGTTTGTTTAACCTTTCACCAACTGGAGTTACTTAATTATTAGAAGAGTTTTATAACAAACTTCGAAGAAGCTTTGGTCTTTCCGATATTCCATGATTTTGCTTTAACTCAATTCTCTTGAGATAATTTTTATGACTTTTTTCATTGTCTGGGGATAAAATGTGCATCTCTCTTGTATTGTTAAACTTTGATTTCGGGTCAGAAGGCGACACTACTTTTGATTGCCTTTAAGAGAAAAATTATTCCGTTTGAGATTGAGTAGCCTGCATAGCAGTTTCGTTTATAGGAAACTTAATGATTTAAGACTTCTACAGTTTCATGAATTAAGACTTCAGCTGCTCGTACCTGGCATGAGGGTTTAGTTAGGAGGGGTGAATGGCATTTTTTTATATGAAGGTGGATTAATCTTACTACGAACTCTATTAGCTGCCTCCTTTTATTCCCCCAAAACTTCCAGTAAGACTTATAGCTTACTAGCATCTGCTTTATCTTCCATTATTCTACAATAAGTTTTCAGGATCCAAATCAGCTAATCTCTTAGAAGTCTCGCAATTGGAAGAAGAGGAAGGACTATTAGTCTACTCTAAAATTTTACTCATTATATTCTTTTTCTGCGAAAAAGAGAGTTGCTAAGATATCATAGGAATTTTATTGTCATCAGATTCTTTTATAGCTACTTATTACTAAATTTGTATCTATCTTTTCGATTTTAAGCCGATAGTTTGGAGGACTGGCAAGCTGGATTTTAAATCATTTAACTTTTAGACATCTAAGCATTTAAAATCAAATGACTAGTTCATTATAAAAATGAATTTGAAGTCTTTAGTAGTCTCAAATTTTGACTCTGAGCAATATTAAGACAAATTCTTCTGTTAAGGACTTAATGTGCTCTTGAGAAGAGGAGAACTCTCAATAGACTCCAGAATTTATGGTGACGCAATATGGCTAGATCTTTTCTCAGGTGTCATGAGCAACGATTAGGGCAGTAGGATTTGAGTTCTTATTATCTTTTTACTCTTCTTTTCTAGAGTATGAGGAATTCCATTGATGACATGCTTCTTCTTTTCTACTTAAATTTGCTTTTAGATATTTTAATTGGTGGCTGTCTGAAGGCCTGCTCTTAAATTATCCTAGCCTAACTTAGCTTTGATTTGATGATTAAGGCTCTAAACTTGCAAGTAATTGGACTTTGCTTTTTGAAGGGAGTCTAAAAGCTCAAGCTGCTTAACTTTTTCTCGTTCTCTGATATCTTGTGAACTTTTATAGCACCCACTTATTTGTGAAATGTTCTAGGCTAAGGTTAATTAGTTTTCAGACACTTTCCTGGAGTGCTTTTAACTCGAAAGATAATTACTATTTTCAGGATTCTCCTTACTTATAGATACAAATTTTCTATTTATCAAATATATAATATTATCATAGATTTTTAGAAGTTTTCTTGTAATTAATTCTACTATGAAATTACAAATTCAAATTATTTTTGATTTTTTATTGAAAAAAAAGAAAGTATTTTTATATGAAATCTTTTAAATTATAGATTCATTGTTTGTACAAGCAGTGGGATTCTGGTTTGTTTATTTTATGTTTAATGTATGCTTATTCTAAGTGGCATTTTAAGCCTATTGCATCATCCTCTTTGAGTGAAGAGGCGAAGCTTTCTACAAAAAGCCAGCATTTAAGATCAGACTCTAAAATGGTTAATTTATACCGAATGCGACACTCCTGCTATTTATCCCTTGATTTAAAGAAAAAATTAAAGTTTAAAATTTATAAATAAGATTTCGTAAAAAGTTCTATGAAGTTTGTAATCTTGACAATGAATTTTATGTCTCCCTTAATCTAATTTTCCCTTCTAACTACTGATCGATTTAAACACTATTTTTTAAAAAAATTATAATATTTCTGCTTCGGAGATGAGTGATTGATGAGTAGTTTAACTTCGAATAGCTTTGCTAAAATTGATCAAACTAGTTTGAACTTCAGTTTACCTTGAAGCGGAAATATATACATTAAATACTTACATATAGAAAGCGTTTTGTCTGGCTTTGCTAACTGAATCTAAATATCTTCGCAGCTTAACCTGAGATGTAAAGGGAATAGAATTTTAAAGTTGTTACGCTTTGACATTGCTTTAAAAACAATATCATAATCATTTCATAATCAAATCACTTTAAAATTAGCTTGACTCTTTCTTCGGACAAATTTCTTTATTATACTTTTACCCTAGAGATAAATTTGAAGTAAGCGTCCCCTCTTTCTTAAGGGACTTTAAAGATGAGATTAAGTCTCTATTCTAAGAACTCGCTCTCCTCTGCAAGTAATTAAATTTAGTACAATAAATATAAACTAACTAAAGTAAGAGGAAGATGCACAAGGGGTTTAGCATTTGGATATGGAAATTGCTTTCGGAGTTGAGCTCTGCGCTTTAGGAGAGAGCTTACTCTGAAAATCTTCGTTCCTCTTTATTTTGTTGGGTAGAAAGAGCTAATAGTGCTGGTACATTTTCCTTTCACTAAATATTTCAGCAATACTGGAACCAAATTTATTTATCAAAATTAAATGAGTAACAACTCATGCCTCCCTCCTATCTTACTTGTAATGCTTTAAGGATTGAGGAAACATAAATTCAAGGAATACAAAATCCATTGTCAAAAACTAAAGTTGGAAGTTTTAAGGATGTGCATTCCTGAGAATAGAGCAGATTAATCATTGCACTTATTCATACTCCAAATATATATACATCCAAAATCATAAATCCGTTCTAAATCGAGTGAAATTGCAAACGCTACAAGTAATTATATTATTCATCATATGCAGCAAAAGCAGCAGCTACTCGCAGTATGATGCTGCTTATAATAAAACTATAATAAAGATTATACAAACAAAAAAGGATAAGCAATCAAATAAAACTTAACCTGCTCTATACAAAAGCCTACCACCACTTTCTCACCATCACCCCCA